>JANHFT010000809.1:310714-320991 GCA_032467955.1 Pseudoxenodon macrops | reverse complement strand
TCGTTTGTTGACTAGGGCTAGTTTCCAGATGTCTGGAAGGCGGGAGGTATCATCACGTTTGTTCATGCTATGGGGGTATTTCTCTATTTCGATATGTGTGTGTGTGTGTGTATGTATGTATATGCATATATATATATATATATGTGTGTGTGTGTGTGTGTATGTATATGTATATATATAAAACAAGGGTTTTCATTTACTTTCTGAAGAAATTTCTCTAGATGCATTTTTCTTATATTAAAGCAAAGCCTCTTTTTAGTATACTACGGTATGTGCGTTCATAAAATAAATCTATATCTATTAAATTGGGGGAGGGGTGGAACTGAAGAACACAGAAACAGCTTTTCCTAAAGGTGAAAAACCTCAGCAGATTAGAAAATAAACCAAATATCAATTTTCCTTTCATTTTCATTGATGAACTCTTGTTTGTTTCCCTTTCCTCTCTCTTTCGCGCCCCCTCCCCCCACCATTTTCTTATGCCCTTGGAATAAGATAGTTTGGTTTGTTCAAATAGTCCAGACTATGAAAATATCCTCCTATAAAAGAGAATTAAATAAGCAGATCCAAGTGGGAATATATCAAGCCAAAACACAAACTCTAGTTTTTGAATTTAGCTGGTCCTAGATGTCTGGCTTGCCTCAGGATAAATTCAACTAATTGAACGAGGAAAACAGCCTCTGGTATGATAAAAATTACAAGAGTTTTCAGTCAAACACTTCTTGTTATAAATATTAGCTTAAAGGCATTCTTCTGGTTCTTCGGAAGAGAATGATATTTGCATGTCATTATGGCATTCAAGCTTTTATGAACTTGGCTTAGATAATGATTTCATGGGAGTGGGAATTCTAGCCTGCTAGTGACCCTACCAAACAATACGAGATGCTTCATAAGACAAATTTTAAATAAAGCCACAGGTGAAGAGAAATGCGTAACCTGCACAATACAGGACAAGTCAAAATGAGTGAAAGGAAAGCCAGTAGCCATTTCTTTCTCAGATGGAAATTGCATCTTGGTTTCTTTTGCCTGTCTTGGATTTGTTTTGAAACTCTTATGTCTCTCCTTGACCATTTGTTTGGAAATGATTATTTTAATCATTTTCTCACATTTAAGATCTGCTTCAAAGAGGATGACGAGGAAAGAAAACCTTCCTGCCAAAGCATTCACATAGCTTTTTAAAAAGAGTTTCAAGCAGCATTTATATTTTAAAAACAGCTTGGAGAAGATTAGGAAGATTAAGAAAGGATGCTCATCCATATTACACTACAGTGATACCAAGATGATAAGCAAAATAACATCAGCAAATAAAAACAATAATTTACTGTTGCCCCAGTTTCTTCCAGGATTCAATAAACCCTATGAAAATTGTCTGGTTCTGGCCAAGAGGCTTTTATCTATCAGTTGCCTAATTTATTTGGGATCTTGTTACAACAGTGGAGAAAAATGTTTTGTCATTTGTAACCCCAGTTTGCATTAAGCCAAGAATGATAAAGCTTTAGGAATTATTATATGCTTTCTACAAGGGAAGAGTTGCAAGAATTGGGTATATCTATTATAGTGAAAATAAGGACTAAGGGTGGCATGATATCACTGTTCCAATATTGTAGAGGTTTCTATAAAGACGAGGGGGTCAAATTATTTTCCATATAATCCAAAGAACTCCATTACGAGCAAAAAGAATGTTTATCATATTGGTTTTTGGGTATGTGCATGTGTTCAAGTAGGGCATACAGAGGGTCACCAGTTTTGTTACGCCATCCCTTTCTGATACATCAACAGCTTTTGCAGAAGGTTGTCTAATCTTCTAAAGCAGAAAGAGGCCCCAGCGAGGATTCTGTAGGCTGGAAGAGGCTCATTGTATGTGTAGAACACTTACAAGCCCTTGGATCTCAGCCTATGTAAATTAAAAATATATCTAATTGCCATGGGAAATATGTACATTTGCCCTGTACACAGCAGAACATGTGGACTAACCACAGAAAGCTGACACTTAAATGGTGGGTTATTTGGGAGTGGATTCAACAAAATGAGTCATTTTAAAAAAGAGTTAGAAACAACTAGTTTTTTCCATATCCGATTCCAAATTCAAAAATTCTGCCACACTCCTTATGATATTGTCAGATACACAACATAATCTTTCTCTCACTTCCATCAAATGACTGTTGTTAGCAGAGCAGTACCAGTTCAGGTGTCCTAAATAATGAGATGTCTACATTTAGCATCTACATGTCCATCAGCTGACAAAATGTTGGAGGCAACTGAAAGACTGAGCAACAATAAGATACTGAAGAGGCTTTGGTGTTGCGTTGCCTTTGAGGTTATTGTTACTACTGCGACACTGCCACTATCAAGGATTTATGGGGCAGGGTTAATACCAAAGATAGAGCTTCACATTCTGAATGAGTCGCCACATAAAAATTAATGAACAGACTGGCCCCTTGAAATGATGTTATTGCTTTAAAATATTAATCATTGAAAGACAAATCTCTGTACAGATACTGATTCCTAAGGAACGATCTGACTTTATACACTGAAAGAGCAAGATAATTTTCCCAGGTGCCTCCAACTGCTTTAAGCCTTTAGGAATGATAAGGTGTTTTTTTAATATTGTTATCTCAATAGACCTGGAGTAATTCTGAAACATGGATGGAAATTAATAAACATTCAGCAATCACCACAGAGACAAAGTAATCTTTCCCTGCATGCTGTTCTACAAAATATATTAAAATGTATGAAGTCCATCATTCCCAAATTCCATGACCAGAAAATATAGAAATTAGATAAAACACCCTCACATAGTGTTGGTAGCCCTAAATCTTTTCCAAGAGATTCCATTACTGATGCCAAATGCAATTTCCACTCTTACATTAAGTCATTTTAAATGAATCTTTGACGTAGTTTCTCCTAACTCTTGCTTGTCAAAGTACTGAGATGATTGCTCTGCTCATTCTAGAGTAAAGCACCCTTTTGAGACAGAGTGAACCTCCCTACAATTAAAATGTCCAGTTTAGGTCAGGTGAGCATGCCAGAAACATTGCAACGCAATTTACGGAAAAATGCCATCCGCAGTTCTTATTTAGGTTTTTGTTTTGTTTTGTCTTTAATCCAGGTTTCATTGTTGGAAAGACAGATCAATCTTGCTCCTGGCCTCAGGGAAGAACTGCTAGCTAAGCTAACCTGACCTAGCTTTGGTTGTCTCCAGAATTGGAGATGGTTGATGTTTCAAATTCAGACATCTTTCATTTACACCAAAATAACAGACATTTATTGTGTACCTTGCAGTCAGTGACTATTTAGCAGCAAGACTCTCACAGCGTGGCCCTCTTTTACTTTATGTTCTCAGTAATGAAAGTCCACTATTGATTTTTCTGTAGCTGCTTGTAACTATTATAGTTGATACATCAATAGAAAAGGAAAGCACAATGTTTCATAGGGAGGCAGAAAATCAGAGGATATACCATGCTGGGACTGTAAATCATGCCATAATCTCTAGAATTGATAGATGGTTACTGCTAACTTGAAACCCATGGCTTTTTCTGAAAAGACTGGCCTATAATCACCCAATATGTCCTAACAGACTGAGTGCCCATAATAGCACTAAAGGACATAACACAATCATTCATTGTGTGTGCGTGCGTGTGTTTAGATTGCCAAACTTTGCCTACTTTATATAAGAAAATCATGATGGCTTTATGTTTTGTAGTCCAAATAGGAAGGCAAAATTAAATTAATTGGAATAAATTATTGGTTGATTAACTGGTCCTGAAATTTATGAATTTGTTTAGATCTGGATGTTTCTTCTTGATTCTGAATGACATGTCCTGTTTAAAGGCATTAATTTAGGAGATAATTTTCTCCACACAGCAAAACGGGGCAGGATGGAGTAATTATAGGTTGATAAAGTTATGGATTCTACTACTCTTAGAGCAGAGTTCTGTTCCCTGAATAGAGGTGGTCAACAATATAGAGATTCTCTGGGACTCATGGCTCTTGTTCCAAGGCCAGGGGAAGCAAAAGAGCCTTGGCTTAGCTCTACAGGTTATGCCAACGATAGCATTTCTTGGATTGGAAAACCTTTTTGATGGTCAATCATGGCTTTGTAACCTTATATAAGGACAATTGCAATACACTCTACATGATGTTCCTGTCTTTATCTAAAAGCATTTGCTGATCCAGAATACAACAGTCGAAGTAGCAACTGAGAACAGGCTGTTTGCTCATGACACCACTTTTTGGGAGTTGTGCCAGGAGGCTTCTGAGTGCAATTAAGGTACTGGTTATTATTTTTAAAATTATTTATGGCTCACGACCTGGGTATGTACAGAATTGGCTCTCTGGGTGGAATCCGCCTAGCCAGTAAAACCGAGTAGAGGAGATTTGCTGTGGATCCCAGTCCATACAGGAAGTTGACATAGAACTCTTAAGTTATTCAAAGGTATCCCCAGACATAAGGATGGAGTTTTTTATATCCATTATATTAAATCCCAATTGGGATGGGGCTTTTTGGCCTCTGGGGATAATATGAAGATTATTGAGGATAAGGTTATTTAAAAAAATTTTTTTTTTTTACTAAAAAACTTGATTGTGACCTGAATTGTACTTTTTAAATTTAATCAGTGCACTGTAGATTATATGTTACAGACAGATTTTTTTAAATTAAAGGCATATATATGCCCTGTATATAAATAAATGCATTTTGATTCAATAGAGGAGATAGGCCCATAGGTGCTTTGGATACGTAAATCTATTGAATTGATTTCTGTAGTTGAAAAGCAGAATTTCTTACTAGGGTGATAATCTAGATTAAGACTCTCCATAGCAGTTTAGTTCAAAAACATGTGGCCAATTCTAAAGTTAGAATTTCAATAATCCTTAAAAATGTAATGAAGCCCTCTCTAATAATTAATTAGTACAAGATAAAACCATTAACACTGGGTCTATTTAGCACTAATATAATTTTGTGTTCCGCTTATAATTCTTATGGTGATGTTGAGTCTGGCTTCTAACTTATTAGTGTGGCAGCTGTTAAGCAATACAGGGAGTTATATTAATTGATATTAATTATATTATATTTGTTATATTAGTTGGTATTTAAAAAGTCAGAATGTTTTTCAATATGTGTATATGAAAGCTTAAACCAGTGTGGCTTTATTATGGTATATAATTAGGAAATTTCTAAGACTATTCAAAAGTATCGATGAGTCATATGTTTACTATTTCTCCTTCTGTTGACCTACTGAAGTCAACAGAATTTAAATCTAATAAATTCAGAAATGTTCGAAAGCAAAAGCTGTTAAAAAGTGAGTCATATGTGGCATGAATGCTCAATATCTTTAAAAAATATCCAAGTATTGGTGCAAGCTAAAAGAGATTTTAAGATCTTTAAGGCAACCAAATTCATTCATTCATTCATACATTCATACATACATTCATTCATTCATTCACAGCAGCTTGCAGGAAGAGCTATTAGAAATCACTAACCATAATTTTCTAACCACAATAGCTTTTCTACGTGGGCACATGCCAGCAGAGCTTCTCCCAGTTTGAGTAACCAGATACAGAATATTTGATCGCTTCTTAATTCTGATATGGCAGCAAGCGGGCAGGAAAAGGGGCAAGCTGATCTCTGGGTAACAATAATTAGAAGCTCACTTCCTGTCATATCTGTATATTGTATACTGTATACTACAACCCAGAGCTGATCTCTGGCTTTTAGAAGCTTCATTTCTAGGCAAAGCTTGAAAAAAAATCTAATGATAAATGTCTATGTTGCTCATTAGAAACCAGTGAATGTTGCTGAGAAATCCTCTAAACAAATTAAATGTGGAACTTTTCATCAATCAGTGTTTTATCTCCTGGCTGTCCCAATTCACTGTTTGCCTTCCAAGACTTTCATGCAGTTAGTAGGTAAATATACAGAATGGCAGTCAATATGCAGTAGAATTGCGCAACTCCTACTCGTAATGAATGAACACTTAAAGCAGACTAAAGTATATGTTATTTCTAACACACAGCATTAATTTTTTTAAATTTTCTAGGTAATCCATGCTATATTAAAAATGTTTAAAGGGTTTCAATTTTCTGTGTTTGTCATTTCATGCACCCAACCTGCCCATGGAGAGTTAGGCTGGAAACCTGGAGATTAACAGGAGCGAAACCTTGTTTACAAAAGACTGTCTTGGATTCTTTACTAAACATTCATTGGAAATCTGCCAATGATCTCATGCAATATGATTTATTTATATATTTTAAACAAAAAAATATGTACATACAAATGGAATTGACAATTTGTAACAAATGAGACTAGCAAGAATGGTATTTCTGATTAGAATATCAAATTTACTCATGTAGTAATAATTTAGGGGGGAAAGTATTATAAAACTTTTACTGTGGAGAACACAGAACAATGAAAAGTTCAGTTTGCCGTAATTTATTTTTAAATCTGACATTGTTTCAACTTTGTTGCCATTAAAAACTTATATAAAATATGATCAGCAAAAAAAAAACTTTTAAATACTTTATGGCAAATAATTATGTGAACCATTTCCCACCTCAAAATAAAAATATATATAGCTTACCAGATTAGCCTCACTACCATATAATAGCAGAAAAATCAATGAGTTTTGAGAAGAAATCATTATGTTACAGACAGAAGATTTTCTAATTATAGAATGGGAAGGAATAAACACAAAAGGGGATAAACCACTCAGAATAAAAAAACAACATAAGCGAAGCTTTCAAAATGAAGCCACATAGAAGAATCTTCTTAGACAAGTAGAGAGAAAAAAACATAAAAATCTCATCTGAGTTTTTGGTTCAACTGCATAATTTAACAAGTGGTAGAATTCTGTATTCACAATATTCAGACAGTGTAGGTGATAGTGATTTAAATTTAATTTTGCTTGTTTGCACAAACTACCTATACGTTTTGTATGTGAAAACTACGGCTTTTTCTGTGTTCAGTAAGAGCCTGTTGTTTACTATACATAATGATTAAATGTTTATCATCTGTACAAGTTCCAGTTGTCTCTTTTTAAGTGAGACGTGGATCAATAGTTGCTCTGCAATTATTTGCTCATTGATAAAGCCTTCATTTCTTAAATGAAGTACATTTATCTGTAGTCTTGACAGGGATAAGAAAACAGTACACATCAGTCGGTTGCCTATCCTAGCATTAAGTGACTGGACATGGATCAAAAAATGTCTAACTTTCCTTGTATTGGCATTTCACTTTACAAGCTGTTCCGATGGAGGCTCTGACAAATCATCCAGGCTGACTTCAAGTAAGGAAAGCTAGAAGGACAAATGGAAAATTTGGGGGAAAAGAAAACAAGGACTGGATTCCTGTGGATGTGGCTGTGGCTGCCAGAAAGAGGACACGCTAAATAAGAGAAAAGGTCAGGCATGCCTGAGCAAGAACAGCCCAAAGGAAAAAAAGTGTTTATTTTTTGTTAACTGTTTAAAAGAACACATTATAGGTAGTCCGTGACTCACAACAGTTCATTTAGTGACCGAAGTTACAATGGCACTGAAAAAAGTGACTTGTATGACAGTTTTTCACACTTACGACCATTGCAGCATCCCCATGGTCACGTGATCAAAATTCTGCCGCTTTGCAACTGACTCATATCTATGACAGTTGCAGTGCAACCTTCTGATAAGCAAAGTCAATGGGGAAGGCAGATTCACTTAACAACTGGGTTACTAACTTGACAACTGCTTAACACACGAGTTAAGGGATTCACTTAACAAGTGTGGCAAGACAGGTTGTAAAATGGAGCAAAATTCACTTAACAATTCTCGCTTAGCTACTCTAAAAAATAGCTACTCTATTAAGGAATAGGTAATAGTTGCATCGTATATACTTGCATATAAACCCATCTGTGGATAAGCTGACCTTCAAAGATTTTGTATGTTTTAATTTTCACAATTAGCTTATCCATATTTCTCAGAATATTTTCGTTAAAAGTGCGAGAGCCTGCTTATCCACAGTTGGGCTTATCCACAAGTATATAGGGGATATACAGGTACTTAAAAAAAAGTATGATTACATATACTCCCATCTGTAGATAAGAGAAACCCACTTTTGGAGGTGTATTTTGGCACCTAAAATTCTTGGCTTATCTATGAGTATATACAGTGTTTTTAATATTGGTATTGGTATTGTTTTATCCTGTTTTGTTTCTTTTACATTGTTTTCAGATGATTTTCTTTAACCTTTATAAAATATATATATATATATTTTACAAAAACAAACATCTGAGTGAAGAGAACAAGGCTGTACTGTATGATTCACAATTTGTTCCTCCATTAACATGAAGCCAGGTAGTTCAAAAAAATAAGAGCTATGAATAATAACAGACATTCTAAATGAATGAACATACTTGAAGTGGCCGATGAAAATGACAACACATAATAATTATTTAAAATAAATGTGAGCATTTTTTCAGGTATAATTCAGCTGTTTAGAATATCACTGAAGTATGAAGACTTGCTTTAAATATTTCATCACAGAGCAAGCTACATAACTCCTGAGACATTTCTGCCTAACATGTGTGAAAATATCTTACATGCAAAACTATGGCAAGAGGTGTTGTGCTATTCAGCTAGTAGTTAATTTATAAGAAAATAATAATTCCTCTATAACAGTAGTGTTTTTATTCCCTAGTCATCAACATCTGGAAAGAGTCAGCAACCTCCAATTCAGAGCTTTAAGATTAGCTGATGCTTAACTTTGTTCTATTTTTTTAAAGATTTGTAATTCTGCAAAGTTGATGTATATAATTAACAAAACAGATTTTTAAAATAGATCTATATGGTATTATATTTAACAATATAGATGCAACATTAAAATACCCAACAAATTTTTCAGGATTCCTAAATTCTCTGGATTGAAATTACACTGCCTTTAAAATGGAAAAAAATTAATTCCATTCATAGAGAGGTGAGCAAAAGGAAGTGGGGATAATTTTAGCAAGATCGGCCTTATCTGATTAGTTGCCACCACCTTTCAACAAAGGATAGAACCACAGTTTTATCTATTGATTAAATGTGAAGATTCTTTTATACCTAGTAATGGTCTTGATTTCTTGTAAATAGCCAGTTTGGTCTAGTGGTTAAGTCAGATTGTGAGTTGTAGTCCTTTCTTAGATATAAAAGCCAGCTGGGTGACATTGAAATGGTCATTCTCTCTCAGCCCAATTCATCTCACAGGTTGTTGTTGTCGGGCAGGTGTGGGTTCCGAATATTTTTGCTGCTGGTTTGCTCAGGGTTATGCTGTGTGTGTGCACGCAAAGCATGCACATGCGCACGCACCAATCAAAAACTAGTTTCTGTGCATGCGCAGAAGCAAAAATTAGCTTCTGCGCATGCAAAATCCAAGATGGCGGCACCCACAGAGACACCAACGGGACCGGCTCCGTAATGTCATCGCCAAGTTACTACCGGTTCTATAGAACTGGATAGAACTGGTAGGAACCTACCTCTATTGTGGGGAAAATAAGAGGAAGAAGTTGTGTTGGATATGTTTGCTGCCTTGAGTTATTTATAAAAATAATAAAGGCGGGTGACAAATAAAATAAACTATCAGCACAGGTTATACATACATCAGCATCAGAGGTGGTATTCTGCCAGTTCAGACACGCGCGAATGCCAGAAATCAGAAGAGCAGCTGCCTGGTGCTCATGCATGTGCCGGGAAGATGATCTTCCAGCTTCTGGTGCACACCGGCCACTTGCTCTTATGGTGTGCATGCACACATCATAAACTGGAAGAGCAGTCGCCTGGTGCGCATGTGCACATCAGGAAGATGTTCTTCTGGCTTCCGATATGCATATGTGCACTCACCACCTGGTCTTCCGGTTTTTGGTGCGCATGCACGTGCAAAGATGGGGTGGCTCCTCTTCCAGGTTCCAGCGCTCCCGCGTGCGTGAAGACCAGTTGGTTGGTGCACCGGAACCCGGAAGAGCAACGGGCGACAGTGCGCGTGCCTGGAGAGATGACTCTGCGTGCCACTTCCGGCACACGTTCCATAGGTTCGCTATCACAGGGATATGCTATTTAATTCTGTTTCTTGTAATAATTCCTAACCAAACCAACTCCTTTCTTAGCCACCAAACTAGATAAATATGTATTTTTTCCTATCACCCCTTCTCATCTATCTATCTAGTATCTATCTGTCATTTGTCTGTCTGTCTGTCTGTCTCTGTCTGTCTGTCTGTCTGTCTGTCTGTCTGTCTGTCTGTCTATCTATCTATCTATCTATCTATCTATCTATCTAT
>JANHFT010000809.1:283377-303686 GCA_032467955.1 Pseudoxenodon macrops | reverse complement strand
TATCAAAGGAGTATGATATCAGATAAGCAAGGAACGGGGAATTACAAAGTTCAGCTATCTTACCCCTTTCCAAATTCCATCAAGGAAGGGTTTATAAAGTTGCTAGGGACAGTAGAAGTGGGCTTCTAATTGTTAATAGTTTAATTGAAGGATGATAATGATTATACTGATACGTTGCTAGAAAATTATTTCCCTAGAATAAACCGAAGTGGGAATTGGAAGTTAAAATTAATGATCCATGTAGTTAATGAGAAAGTACTACTTTATTTAATTATTTCTTGAATCAATCTATATATCACTCTCCATATATTTCTTGTAATAAAAATAAGAACTAACTTGATACAAATCAATATTTGTGCTTATTCATTGTTTTTATCTGTGATTTGGTTTCTTATGGTTGCATATTTATAAAATAATCAGCTTCTTGACACTTTGACCAATACCTAGGTTTGGAATAGGTTCTATTTCATAAATAATTTCATGTGTTTGATTACTTAATGTATTTTTTGTTCATTTTAAAGTTATGCAGTTTTTCTCTTTTACCACAAAGCAGTTTGGAATACAGTATTTTTGAAGGGTTTCTCCTTTTGACAAATACTTTCAATTCAGAAGAAATTAATTCATTATTCCATAAAATCAAATCTGCATTTCAAGAATATATTGGGCAAATTATTTAAATTATACAAAAATATTTTTTCAAGAAATAATTGTTTTTTTAAAAATTACATTTTAATTTACAAAAATATTTCCAGCAAGTAGTTTGGTCTTTCCAAACCTTTTTTTGTGAAAAAGAGCAGTCTATATAGGGATACATCCTACACAGAGACAGCAGGCAGAATGAAATCAGCTTTCATTAAATTAATTAAAATTTTGATGACTTGTACAATATACGATGCCTGTCATTTTAACATGATATGCCAATAACAGAAGATAATGAATTAAGTTCTGCACAGACCTCTCCCTCTGGATGATGTTAGAGAGGTTGCTAATTAGTTCTAATATGCAAATAGTAAAACTGATAACTCTTCAAAGTGATATAAAACATCTAGTATGTTTATGGACTGTGACTATATCAAGAGAGAAATTAAAAAAAAAACACTAGCCCCTACTATACACTTTAATTCCACCTCTTGAAATGAAGGTTGGTATAACATTATTAATCTGTATGTAAGCTTCCTTTGTTTATACGTAACTAGATGGATATATTCATAACTCTTGTTTTGATTTATTTAACAATTTTAAATCTCTCCTTTTCACAGAGAACTTTCTTCATTTCAGCTGTGGAAGCTGAGCTGAGGAGAAGTGACTAATTCAAAGTTATCTAGTATACCTCCATGATGAAGGGTAGATTTGAGTCTGGCTCATTAATTAAATAGATGGATCGTTAAAATTAACCCCAACTCTTTACATAAAGCTGTTTTGTCTATAGTGTCAATTTGGTAAAGTTGTGGCCCATCAAATACCAGCCACATAAGAAAACTGATGGCAAAAAAAAATCCCTCAGATGCAGATACCAAGCACAGTGCGCTCATCCTGCAAATCAGTTCTATTATCTAAACAAAATAAAGCTTGCCATTGTAAAGAGTGCCTATGATAGCTCTTGCCAGGTGCTAGGACTAGATTTAGAGATAGCAGTCCTGTGAAACAGGACTTGGTGGCTTTCCTGTTCTTGTTATCTGCTTGATTATGGGCTCGACAGCTGAAATAAACAGTGTGAACAGTTCATCATCATTTCGAAAGCTGGCAGCAATGTGCGGTCAGCCTCATGTGAACATTTATTGGTATGCATGTCACCTCTGGGGACATTTAGAGTGTCAGTGGCTATTCCAAAATGGCACACATGCGATCAGATTCATGCATACCAAATCATATGGCAGAGATAAATCTTGCGCGCCTAGAAACATGGGAGTACAAGGGTGGTACGAAATCAGCTATTTCAGAATGGAACAAAAGGAAGGAAATCACCTCTCTCTCTCTTGGGGGACCATTTGTTGGAAGGCTGGCCGTGCCAGAGGCTGTATAAATGAGGAGCTTTGTTCAACAGTGGTTGAACTAAGTTATGCTGTGAAGCATAACTTTGCTATGGGACCGGTGTAAGATCTATCTTACTAAAAGTTAATCAACAAGTCAAGCATGCTACATGCACCATCATCTGAAGAGATTTATGGCCATAAGACACTGGCAAAGGATATAAAGGCAGCTGTACCAGCACAATGTCAGCTGGCTGGCACCATTTTGCAAGAAGAAGAAAACATTTACACACTCGCAATGGCACATGGGCCAATGTACCATCCACTTTGACTAAAGGGACCATTCGTGCATTTGTTTACTTATGGATTAGCCCGTGAACAAAGTTTAAGAGGTAAGATCTGGTCTAATGCACAGTAGAGCATTCTGTAGATCTTCCAACAACCTAGGATGGTGTATAGAAAAGGTGAAACATGGCAAAGTTTTATAATGTATTCTTCGAAGGTGGAATTGTGTGTATGTGATTGTGTGTCTTCTGTGCACAAAATATATTGGAAGGTCTGATTATTAAGTTAGAGGAATGCTAGGCATTCATAAAGAGCAAGGATCTTTATTCCCAGATTTCTGCACATTCCAGAATTTTGATAAAGAAACAACAGGGATCAAAACAAGCTAAGTTGAGCTGGGATCCCTCTCAGAGTAATAAGAATAGCAACTGTGTAGTAAATGTGGCATCTGCTGATTCAACTTTTCCAGGACGGCCATAGGTGATAATAGGGAAACGTTAATAGAAGATTGCCATTCTGACAACTGGTATTATACTCTGCAATTTGGAGAAGGGTTTTGAAGGGCCCATGAAAGTTGAAAGCTCATTGCAGTATGAATGAGGAGTGTGCATTTTACAAAGAACAGAACCTCTTTTTGAATTTCAGAAATGGTCACTGCAAATGGCAGTGTTTATTGTAGCAATGGTAATGAGGGAAAGTGGCCCATCTGTAGAACCACATTCCTGTTCGTCAGTCCCTAGATGATTCTCAAGATTGCATTGCCAAAATTATCTTTAAAGCAAAAAAAAAATTACAATGTATTTTTAATGAAATCTTTAAACAAATAAAATGGATATTCTAATTAAAACTTCGAAATACAAGCAGCAAAATGAAAAGTGGGACTTTAATCATTTTGGTCTTGCGCATTTGGTGAAAACAACATCTGTCACTATCACAAACCCTATATGTTTTTAGTTCCCTCCCCTCCCTCCCCCCAAAAAGATTTTAAAAATCCATGTCACTGTGTAAATGTTGCCTGTCCCTAATTTAATATCAGATCGGGTGGGGTAAGCGAAGCAAAATTTGATTTCAAGGAACACCTGAAAGGTCGTAATTCTTAATGTCAAAATTAGTATATTAAATTTGCTTATTTCCTCTTCCATTCCCATCCTTCTTTCCATTTGTATTTATAATTAAATTTTAAGTTTATGAAAGAGATTATAGGATGACTAAAATTGAAAATGAAATCTGTGCAGCCTTCAAGGTTACTGTGATGAATGCCATCAGAAACATATGTGATGTTGGGTTGAAAATAGCTTGACAAGGCAGGGCCAAAAGTGAAGCTAGTCCGATCTAGACATGATTTTGATTTAACTAGAGACTGTATCTCTGCCTAGGAATAAAAGAAACAAACATTTCTAAAGATTCCTTGAGTTTACAGTCAGTGCTTGTGCCTATTATTTAAATGTGACTAAATGCTGTATGATGTTGTAGAAATCTGTACTCCTTTATTAATGGCTTTGAAAGTGATTTATGGAACTACCTGGCAGTGTATTTTATTTGAATAAAAAACTTCATAGCTCTTGGAAAATTGTTCCATACAGTACAATGTCTGAGGCCGTCATTTTTGGTTTTATAGATTACAGCTGGGTTGGGACTACATCACCCAGAGTTCCCAACCAGAACTGGTTAGGAATTTGAGGCACTGTAAATTGCAACGTGTCTAGAGAGTATTTGATTAGGGAAAGTTATAAAACTTTATTGATTGATTTGATTTGATTTCTATAGCCGCAGAGAGTCGTTTGCTGAGATGGGCAGCTATAGAAATTGAATAAATAAATAAAGTTTTCCTTAAAAAGAGATGTTCAGCTTCCACCAGCTTAAGAACCATAGCTTGCTTTGCATGCTACATTGGGGGTTGCACTCCAAAACTCCAAAAATTACAACCTATTTTGCGAAGGGGCTTTATGAGTTTTAGGGGGTGACATGCTGCCTTAAACTTTTCAAGGATCAAAGGACCCATTTCACTTAAAAAAAATTTTTTAAATCACATCTTTATTATTTTTATAAATAACCCAAGGCAACGAACATACCTAATAGTTCTTCCTCATCCTATTTTCCTCACAACAACAATTCTGGGTTAGGTTGAGAGAGTGTGAATGGCCCAGGTCATCCAGCTGGTTTTCATGACTAAGGAAGGACTAGAACTCACAATCTTCTGGTTTCTAGGCTGACACCTTCACCACTACACCAGACAGGCTTTCTATGGACAAACTTTTTAAATAGGCATTTCTCTAGTCAATTAAGTTTTGTTTTCATATTTCAAAAAAGGATGTGGGGCATCACTAGGTACAGTTGCTGCAGAATCTTAATTGAATAAAATAATTCGAAACCTGCCTATCAATTTGGGCCATTTTCCCCTTCAATCCAGGCTCTAATGAGCATAATGAGTGTAAGGACAGAAAGGCCTAATTTAATTTATTATTTTTTGGATATTATTAATCATGGTTCATAAAACACAAGCAAATTTTGTGTCCACATCTTCCTCTCTTGCTTTTCTTTCCCACCTGGTAGTTTCTGAGCTTTATTTGAGACTTGCATTACATCAATATTTCTTATTGTATCTGAATGTTATTGTATCTCAATCCATGCCCCATTGGGTCATCCATTCAGACACATTTTCTTACGGAAACAGACAAACAGAATGACCGTGAGTAATTCTGTAAAAAAAAATAAAAAATGGGGAGAGACAATAAGTGACCCAAGTGACTCATGTCTAAGGTTGGACTAGAATTCATAGTCTCCTGGTTTCTAGCTGGTGCCTTAACCGCTAGACCTACTGACTCTCTTATCCCTTAAATTCCTCCCCCCCAACAAAAGGGCCCGCATTTTCAGGGGCGCACTGAAGCATATTGTTTATTGACATCAATGAGTTTTTAAACAGCTTAATTTTGACCATGGCCGTAGTTAATGAAGCTGCGATCAAAGGGTTGAACTCACCTGCTTCATATATAACGTATGTCTCCTTTACCTAATGTAGAGCACATACAACAATCCATATAAATGCAAACGAATGGCTTACATGGTTTAAATTAGGGCTAAGACTCTCTATGTAAATTTTGGAGAGCAATTGAATAATGTGGATTGCAGTCAAAACAAGCAACTGTTTCCTCGTATGTATTTAAATTGAGGCAGTTTAGGTTTCAGCTACTTAAATGCCAGTGGACCATCATTTGGTTTCACTTTGAATCAGAAATAAAATGCACAAAATGCACTCTGCCTTCCCATGACACTGTACATTCTTTTCCATTAGAGCTGTAATAAATGTTCAAAGGGTAAGGTTTTGATTTAATTTGCCTTGTCACTCTCATTTATTTTACTTGAAAATTACAAATGAGTATGGCCACGACACAAGGATGTTCTCTTGTGACAAGCTATCAAGCTTTGTAGTGCTCTGAAGCGGGCTGCGTTCATTTTATTCAGGACGGTGGAAAGGAACTTCCTGAAGAAATGGATCTTATAGGGCATTTGTTTTCACTTTTAAAAGCTGTTTCTGATTCCCTAATTGGGTCTGCCTTTCCCTCGCATACTCAAACAAGCCTTCGATTTCTGATAACACAAATGTCCTAACTTTTTCCCATTGTTTGGGCATTCGACTACACTTCAATTGCGGTGCTTGAGACAATGGTACCATAGAGTAGAATAATGTAGATGGGTTGCGTGCACCCCACATTTGAAGCGATTAGGTAAGTAAATACAAATTCTGTGAGCGCTGTATGATTTAATCTTACCTAAATGAGTTTTGCACACTGAAAAGATGGGTAAATACTCTTTAACTTCTCCTAATTTATCCAGTCTTTTGATAGTCCTGGAGAAGAGCCGTCCGTGGTGCTGACAGCTTTCTTCTGACCACCAGACCTTCTGCTCAGTCTCATCTCTAATTGTAAGATTTGTGTCAGCGCTGCATGTTTGAATTTCAGTGTGTTTATGCTCTATTAATGCTTTAGACGTTTTTGCTCTGTAATGTATTTGAATGGAACTCTGTATTCCGTTCAAAATTCTATATTTGTTGAGCGGTGATACAAGAAGGAATCTTGAAGAAAATATAAAGATTCCTATGCTGTAAGTTATATAAATTAAACACTTTCACAAGATTTTCCTTCAGTACTTATTATCACAAATGATCTAATCTAGCCTTGTCTAACCCTGAATGTTGTTTTCTCAGGAGAGCATATTATCTGCTTTAAATTCAGCTAAATTATTATTTTTTCTTTAAGAGATGTACAAGGGTTAGCCTGATCCATGACTTACTTGACATAAATTCATAGCAATAAAGTGAAATTACCATTTACCTCAGTTTTGTTTCTTTTAGCTCCAGGCTTTTGTTAACAAATTTCATCCTCTTTATCTTTCATATGAAAACATTTAAAAATTAAAAAAATATTTATTTTATGTGTAAAAAATTATCATTGGGACTGGCACAGACAACACTTTCCATTTCACCAATACTCTGCTGGAACCTATATCTCTGTTCAGTGGAAAATGCTTTCAGTGTGACCCAGCAGCACTTCTGATCTGTTTAAAATCTGACTATTTGCAAAGTCATTAATTAAAAAAAACAACTCAGCGATTTTATATGCAAACTCACTTGTTGCCCAGTGACTAGAAGGATGGAGCCTTCCTTCCCATGTACCACTTGCCGATAAATATGATCTAGAATTAAGAGTTCACTCCAGCAGTTCTGAAGGAGCTTCATTTGGTCATCAACCTATGTACCAAAACAAAGAAACAAACAAACAAAAGAATACTTTGGGGTTATTGCTGTTGCTCTCTTTTGCTCTCTCTCTCTCTTTTAAATCATGCACTTTGGCCACCATTTAAAGAGTACAAAAAACACATTGGGAGATACTTTCACATAAATTCTCTCATGCTGCTGCAGAAATACCTTGCAACTGTATTAGTAAGTTTTACTGCAAATGCCCATTCTGGGAAAGCATTTATTTTCTACAAAAGGGCACTGAAGTTGAGGTAAGACTTTAAAGCTGAAATCATTTTCCCAATTGGGATAAGTCCTACTGAATTTTATAGGTTTTCCCTTCCCCCACTCCCGAGAAGATACAGACTTCTACTGCAGTATCATGAGATGAATGGATACTAAGTTTTCGTGAGAGTTCATATTTCTAGTCTACAGCCTCCAGGTATTTTGCCAATTTTCAGTGGGTTATTTTTGTATTTTCCCCTACTGAACAAACTTTGGCATTCTGCTGAGTCTGCTTTAGTCTCTCTCTTATGCAAGGATGTACTGTGGAAGCAATGCCACTGATAGCCAAGTAGGAGAAGGAATTATCTTTTTTTTCTCTGAAAGTAAATCTATCTTAGAACTAGTTCAAGGTAGCTAATAAGATCAATAATGAAAACCACAAAAATGATTCAATTGCGGAGGGACACAGCATAAAACAGAAATAAACGATATACTGTAAAGATGACATTGAAAGGAAGAATTAATGTAAATTAATATCTCAAAAGACCAATATAAAATATCATCAATAAATCCCCAGCATTTTCATTACAAGCTTCAGGTTTTTTATCTCACAAATCAAAGACCATTCTGAAAAAGAAATAGACTTTGCCAACCAGTAACATTTCAAAACAGACCGGACAAGTTGAATTTCCTTTAATGAATCAGTTATTGTTGCATGTTTGCTAAATGTAAACAAGTTGTGTCAATTAAGTACTAGTTTCAGGGGGGAGGGGGAAACACAAGTTGTTTTACTAATATACTTCTGTTCTAGGTTTGTATGTAACATAATTTATGGTTCAAGAGATGACCTATTAATAATGAGCAATATTTCATAGTTTTGTAAACTTCTTTAAGAATTGATTTCAGTAAAATGCCATGTTAAAAAAAATCAGAATGAACTTTCTATAATAAAAAAAAAAGAGAACTTAAGGAACAATGAACCTTAAAAGTGAAATTACTGTTTGGCATTTTGTGAATGTGTTGGTTTGGCCCAACCAATGAAATAAGAGAACAAAGTGAAAAGACAAGTAACATAAAAATATGATTGATATAAAGCAACAATATTTGTCAGACATATAATTTTTTAGTAGTGACATAAAAATACCACTAATATTTTATTTTTAAAAATTTAACTATAAATTGTTATTTTGCAAAATTATAAATAACACATTTATAAAATATCTACTTTCCAAACTGATTAAAATACATTGATTAAAAATGTCAAGGACATCTTTATTGCGGTTTTAAACTGCTTTTATCATTAGACTTAATATTTGTAAGAAGCACAGTCTTGTACAAGTAGGAAACTGCTGTAATTGAACAATTTAATTAATAAATATTAGTCATTTATTTATTTAGTCATTTGTGTATTTATTTAAATAGTACTGAAGCTCTGTACTTCAATCTTTGTGTGAGTGTGTGGGTGTGTATTTTCAGAGAAGGGAGCCATAATGTTATTCACTATCTTATAGAATCAACAAACCTTTTTCCAAGGGAATTTATTAAACATTGGGAATATTATTTTTTCACAGACATATAGAACATATAAATATTCCTGTTGGTGTTTGAATATGCATATTTGTCCTGGTGGAATGTGTATTTTTTGGGTAAAAGTATCACCTGGTACCTTTAAGTTGAGTGTTAGGAATGGTTACTATAACAGTAAACCTAAAATTCAGAATAGGATCAGTCAACTCTCCACTATTTAAGCGCTGGATCTGCCTTGTGGCACTTTAATGCAACATCATAATTAATTGCAGGAGGTGGCAGCCAATAGAGGAAGCTGACATAGCCTCTCATGAGGGATTGACTGCTTCTAGATCTGTAAAAACGGAGTAAAAGGCACCTCCAGGAGACTTAGTACACTTCGAAGAGAGGTGGTGCAAAGTGATACATTGGTAAATGATTGAAAACTGTAATCTGAAGCTAACTTCTTCCATTGCTGGAATTCTTCTTGAACCAACCAACCAACCAACCAATCAACCAACCAATCAATCAATCAATCAATCAATCAATCAATCAATCATACAAGCAACAATTTTGTGTCCACAGCATTTAAAACTTTTAAAGCTAAAATGCCAATGCTCTTGCTGTAATATAAGAGATAAGATAAGATAAACTTTACTGTCATTTTTTTTTACTATGAGCACATTGGCACACATTAAAAATGAAATTCTGTTACCTGCTCTCAAATAAAAGAATAGATACCCATACATTATACACATATACACATGCTATATACATTAATACAGACATATATACATGCATACAGTATATGTATATTTATATACACACACACATGTATATATTAATCACTGTCCATTTTGAATAGATAGCAGAAAGAGATAACTTGAGAATTCACAAGGTTGATACTATATGGAACAAAACTGTGACTGAATCTAGATGTTCTGCATCAAATACCACGAAGTCTCCTCCCAGAAGGTAACAAGGAAAACAGGTCATGAAGCAAATGGGTGGTGTCCCAGACAATACTGTAGACCCTGCTCAAGCATCGCTCATGAGCTACTGTATGTCCTGGATAGAAGGAAGTGAACTACCAATAATCTGCCATCCTCACCACACTCTGCACTGCTTTCTCTTGCTGGTTGCTGCATGCTGTGTAAAGTTCTACAAGGCTACTTATACGTTGGAAGCTGTTCAGTCTAAATTCTTCAAATCTCCACTTCGAGCTCCCTGCATTGTAGCTAATGGAATTCTCCAGCTTGAACTCAGCTGCTTTTCAGTTGAGGCTGAATTATTACCCTGTTGGCTGAAGTATAGGCTTAAGCAAACTTGGGGCAGTCTGTGTTGAATCTGTTTTATTAGTTTTTGTAAGCAGATACAACCTCCCTGAAATAAATAAATAATGGATAATCTGGCTCATTGTGGGCTCACTCCAGTCAGTATCTGTGCTAGGCTTGAATAAAGCCAAGTTCAGGCAAAGAATTACTATTTAATAAGGAAATAGAATCATTACTTAATATTATATATTACCTAATATTTATATCATTTATTCATTCTGGCTTTTTACATTGACACATCTAAATGGTACTGTTGGGTAGATTCAATGGTATTTTTTATAAAGAACATGCATGTGTTTGCTGAGATTCTGAAATTGAAACATTAATGAATATATTAATCTCTCCTTTGATTACAAAATACTTAGATCTCACAAGCATTATTTATTAAATGAACAGGATCAGGAAGTTTCAAGAACTGTAGCTAAATTCTGTACTATAGCAATTAAATGTCATTGGGCTTGATCCATCTTCTAGATGCATGTATTTGTCTGATTGATCTGCGACTGTATATTTTAATAAACAAAACTAATTAGAATTAGATTAGGAATTAGGAATTTCATTTGATGTAAATAATCAAGGAAATGGTTTCCAATCTTAGTAAGTCAGAGATAAACTTCATAGCAGAGTCCAAAAACTTTCATTTTATATGAAAGTTAAAATAACTCAGAATAACAAGGAAGATCGGATCTCTCTTTGTTAAAGATGGTTTATCATTCTCCATACATGGTATATTAATATTGAATTCTATAGTTTATATTTGAAGTCACTTTTGGAGAAAGCTGTTGAAAATATTAAAAAATTTACAATATCTATAACAAAACAACAATAGCAGCAGTTCTAACAACCATAGTATTAAAATATGATTTGAAATTCAAGCATCTATTTATGATCTATTTCTCACATTTAATAGAATAGATTACAGGTAGTCCTTGACGTATGACCACAATTGAGCCCAAAATTTCCATTGCTAAGCAAGACAGTTGTTAAGTGAGGTTTTCCCATTTTATGACCTTTCTTGTCACAGTTGTTAAGTGAATTATTGCAGTTTTTAAATTAGCAACCGTTACAAAAATGAGCCAGTTCCAAGCGTCCAAATTTTGATCACTTGACGATGAGAATGTTGCAACAGTTGTGTGAAAAATGGTCACAAGTCACTTTTTCAGTGCTATTGTAACATTGAACAATCACTAAATGAATGGTTTAAGATGAGGATTTACATTGAAAGAGATCATGAAATGTGAATAACTACCGTGTTTCCCCGAAAATAAGATCCTGTCTTATATTTTTTGAACCCTGAAATAAGTGATTGGCCTTATTTTCGGTGAGGTCTTATTATTTTGGGACTTTTCTTGCCGTCTTACCTGATTTCCAGCTCTGTCTCACTAACCCTAACCCTAACCAGAGGAAATGGCGGGGACCGGCTGCGCATGCGTTTAAATATTTTTGGGGAGGACTTATTTTTGGCCTGTGTGTGTGTTATTTTAGCCCATGCGCTCAAAAGCTCGATTGGGTTTATTATCTGGGGAGGTCTTATTTTCGGGGAAACATGGTAGGATTGCACTATGATAGCAATAGTAATAGCACTTAGACATATATACCGCTTTACAGTGCTTTATAGTCCTCTCTAAGCAGTTTACAGAGTCAGCATATTTTCCCCAACAATCTGGATCCTCATTTTACTGACCCTGAAAGGATGGAAGGCTGAGTGATTGAGCCATTCAGAATCGAACTCCTGGAGTGAGCAGTGAGTTAGCCCTGCAGTAAGTACTGCATTCTAACCATAGTTCTTTGGAACTTATTTAATTCATTGTTTCTATGTGCATCTACTTGTATTCTGTCTGTATTGCCAGGTAGAGCCAATATTTAAAACATGAACATTTACGCATAATGCATGGCAGACTTTCCTTTGATTTCTATCCGAGTACAAAATGCATACCCCACCCTTTTCAAGGTTCTATCAACAGAACAATCTTTTTATAAAATCACTTTCACTATGTATTATGGTTGTCACTTCTGGGAGATAAAAAAGCAAGCCAAAAGTCCATGATATCATAGCAAGACAGTGTGATTTGTTCTGGAAATTACAGGGATGGCATAGAACAGTGATGGCGAACCTTTCAGACATTGAGTGCACAAACTGCGTTCGTGCGCATGCCCAAACTGAAGGTGTGGGTGTACACGTACATGCGCAGATATGCACAAGCATGCACAGACATCCGCAGACATGCACGTGCGTATGCGCGGACATGCACACAGGTGCAGGAGAGACCCAAAGACCAGCTGGCTGGCAGGAGGCAGGGCATCCCAACAACAGCAGCATGGCAAGAGGTAAGATCTTTTTATTTCGTGAGCTTCTGTTTCGTCATTTGCAAGGAAACAGAAGCTCATGAAAGAAACGCCACAGAGATCTGACCTGGAGCGATGGCATGTATGCCAGTAGAGAGGGATCTGCGTGCCCCCTCTGGCACGCATGCCATAGGTTCACCATCATGGGCATAGAAGCTTTAGACTTCTTTTTGATGAAAGGTATATATTAAAAATTATTATTTAATTTAGCCTAAGTAAAGAAGAATCCATTTGGTGTAGTGATTACAATATTAGAAACAGGGAAAGTGTGAATTGTAGTTTAGCTTTAGCCACAAACTGGGTAACCTTGAGCCAGTCACTTTCTCTCACCCCTAGGAAGGAGGCAATGGTCAACCACTTCTGAAAAATGTTGCCAAGAAAACCCCAAGGACTTGTCTGGATATGTCCCAAAAGTGCATTTTTAAAAGGCAACAACTGGACTTTCTTTGTTTTCCTTGAAGGCCTTCAGAACTTAAGAAGCTTCTTGGATGAGAAGTGAAATGGCTTGAAGGAAAACAAAGAAAGTCCAGTTGCTTTGGTTGTCCCAAAGATGCTTCAAAAAAGCACCTTTGGGACATCCATGACATGGATGACTGAGAATCTCCATAGACGTTTGTCTGGACATGATTGAATGGAAAAATAAAGATAAAGTAACTGTAAATTATCACACTGGGCTTAGCAGCACCATGCAGTCTAAATGTCAAAGGATCATGTGAGTTTTCAACAGCATGTAGTATAGTCTCCAGCACAGAAATTTATTTTCATTACTTTACCCTCCACTGTGGCATACCAGTCACATCCCACTTTGACAATACAGTTGGATGAAAGAAAGAAGAGTGGGAGATAGCAAGATGGATCCATGATAAGTCAAAGTGTAGCCTGTGTTATCACAGGAACAACCTTGGTCTTCCCCCAAACTATAAGAATATCACAATAATTCATTTCTATATAGAGAACAGAACAAGGTTGAATCTATATTTTTTCAAAGACAATATTTGTTTTGCTCTGTCCAGTTGCTTTTTTTTGGTCTCTCTCTATCTCTTGTGCCTGTCTTAACAAAGCCACTGGCTATCTGGAAGAGAAGACTGCAATCAGGCCTTGTCAAAAAAGGATGAATCCCAGGTCCTCAACCTCTCTTCCTCAAATGTCCTCTCAATTTTAGTTTAGAACACTTTTCTGTGCCTTTTTATTGAAGGTTGAAGATAAATTATAACTATATTTAAGACTGATAGTTGACAGGCTAGGAATAAACAGAGCTGTCTATCTACAGCATGTTCCAAAATATATCTTGCAATAAAATGCAGTGCACCACACACACACACACACACACACACACACACACACACACACAGACACACACACACAATGTACTATGCAGCAATCTTGATTTAAAGGGTAAAATATGATTACAACAGCCTGGTATTTGATTATTGCCTGTTGGGAACATCTAAAACAAATGTGTTTCCCAGGATTGTGTGTCCATTGTGTTAACTGTAGCTAAAGATGGGTGATGCCACTGAAAGGAATGCTTAGTAAATTGAAAAGCAGTTTAGAGCAAATACTGAAGTGAGGGACTGCTTGACTATGTGTCTCTCTAGGGTAAGACAACAGAATTTAGCAGCCCTTTTTCTCCAGCCTGCGTAGAGAAAACATTACAATAATGGTGGCAATCAGTACTTCCTGATGATGTTTAGTTTGGAAGGAAGGAAGGAATCAAGGAAGGAAGGAGTTACATATTACAGGTTAACAAAAAATTCAGGCAGCTGAAGACACTGGAAAACACCCAGGCTGGAGAATGGAAAAGACACTGGAAAAGAAAAATGCTCTGTCTCTTGCTTCAGATGATGTCAAGTCTGAAACCATCAGACTAAAGATTCATGTTAATATTTTTTAATAAAATCAATACCATTTACATGTATTGATTACGCACAAATATAGGGCATATTAGCCCCATGGTGAAAAAATATCAAAGGAACACTGTGTATGTATATATGTAAATATATCTATGTTTATGTACACACACACAGAGGTAAAACATTTTAAATCTCCTATATTACTTTCAGAATTAATAATGTACTTCTGAAGTTATTCTTTGCCTTGTAGGTCAAATCATTTTAGACAAATGGATCTTTTCTTCATTTTCCCCTTTGGGATAAATAGCATTTGCAAAACTGTCGTGGGAAAATTATTCCTTCTCTCCCAGTGCTGTGCCGCTGATAGAGATTCCCTTTCAGCTCTTATTAACACTAAGATGTTATTTAATCATGTTATGTGTGATTTGGCAGATTTGCTAAAAGTCTGGTTGGCCCATTGGAAGCAAAACAATCATCCCTATCAATCCAATTGCCACATGTCAAGAGTCGTGTGATTTTTTTTTTTTAAGAGGGGAAGAAAATACCAGAAGACAAAACCTTACTCTTCAAATTTCCTAATATGATTGGGAACATATTGGATGTACTCGGTGCATTCTGAATGTACTCAGGCAATTTATTCCAAATGGATACTTGACACCCTCAATGAATCACAGAAGGCCTTGTTGTAGCAGTCACTAGGCTACCAGAAATTGATGCTTTGAAATACGATTTCGAAAGCCTAAAGCAGTAGAAAAACAACAGAGAATTGAATCAAACCGTGTTAGATGGGAGATGTCTCTTATTGGGCTGACCTGGACCCTATGTTGCAGTGCACCAATCATGCCTATAACAAAGCATGTCATTCAGCAATCTGATGCATATTCTTTTGAGTGTCACTGTCTATTTCTTTATGGCCAGGAGCTCATTTACCAGTTTCATGTGAATCATTCTGGCCGAGACCTATATGTCAGAGTTAGCTCCGGCAGGAACAAAAACAAAGAAAAAATCAGAAACTAGGTTCCTAGGTTGTGCAACAACCAGTCAATGGAAGCCAGGATCTCTAGCATGGAAGTCTCCAGAAGTTTATTAAATACTCCTAGCCATCATCAAGGCAACAGAAAGTACTGTGGCATTTAAGTTAAGCTGGCCAGAGGAGAGCATCCAACATTTGATCCAGATTCATCTAAATGTTCTTCTGCAAATAATGACCCTGTTGTTTGGAGAATTGTAATAGGAATTGTAATATATGCACTTTAAAAAGGGTCCATTTGAGAAAAGCTAATCTATATGGAGATTTGCTTCCAGGCTGATGGATTGCACATGAGTACTAAACATCCCTCTAAATGTTTGGAGAAACACTGAGTAAAACAATCTTATACCAATATAGCTTGTTTCTCTTTCCATGCTCTTCTTTGTGTGATGCTTCAATAGAAGTTCAGACAAATATCGATAAATGTATGTATGCTTGTATGTGTGAATATATGTGCATATGTATGTAATCTGTCTATCATCTCTCTGTCTCTGTCTCTCTCTCATCCATCCATCAGCAGGAATTTGGATTAAGCTAAGTATCAAATGTAGCTCCTGCAATTTAAGAAGTGCTTTTGTGGGCTTTTTGATTTGTTTATACTTTTCTTGCTAGATTGAATGTAGGTTACTCATGTATGATATTCAGCATTACTTATGATGAATTACAAATATAATTTCCTTTTTTATCTTTTTTTTAAAAAAGAGGCAGAATTTAAAAAAGAAAATGTAACTTCTTTCTCCTCCTATTTTCTGTACAATAACAATCCGGGGAGGTGGGTTGGGCTGGCACAGAGGGACTGTCGACTGTCTCAAAATCACCTAGTCAGCATCCATAGCTAATGTGGGACAAGAACTCAGAGTCTCCTGGTTTCTAGCCTGGTGCCTTAATCACTAGATAAATTTGCATTCTATTTCTTGAGATGTTTGCAAAGCTGGTGCAGCGTCCAGTTGATGGCATAATCAACAAATAGTTAATGAAGGACAGAGTGCTAAGAATCATTATGAATCATGTTGAGGAACTTGTGAAGCATATGAGTGAGTTGTGGTGACAGATTTCTACAACCACTGCATTTCTCCAGTAGGTTGGGGCTGCTGCCATTTATCTACCAGATTATGTCGCCACTGACACTAACCATTGATTAATCTTCAGAACAAGGCAGGTTTATGGACTGTAGAATATCCCTCAGAATAAGGCCTAGAGAGGCCCTCCAAAGAGACAAGTTATACCAGTGGTATCCTCCAAGGCAGGGGTGCTCAACCCCCAGTCTGCGGACTGGCACCGGGCTGCCGCATGCCAGAAACCGGGCCGCACAAACAACTGAAGCCCATTGGCAGGATGCAGGCAGCAGGCAAAAGCACGCCACCTCCAGTCTGTGGAAAAACCTGTCTCAATGGCACTGGTCCAGGGGTGGGTTGTGGATATTTTCGCTGCCGGTTTGCTCAGGGTCGAACTTTGCTAAACTGCCAGTCTCCAGTTATATAAGAACTCCCAGAATTCCTAGTTGCTGGCATGCTGTCTATAATTGCAAATAATCTGAAGAGCTTCAGGTTAGAATAGAATGAGTTCAAGAAAACAGGCTAGAAATGAATGAAAATGTAAAAAAAACCAGTAGTGAATATATATTTAAGTATATTGGATCAAAATTAGCAACAGATAAATGCTTCTGACTTTGTGTTTTTCTCCTGTTTTTCAATGTAATGCTCTCACTGTTCTTTACAACCATTTTTCAAGTGGAATAGGTTTCAATAAACTATATGCAAAGCTTTCCACCATGTATTGTAGAAAACAAAGCAACCAAAATATTACAACCTTTCTAAATGGAATGATTTATTGGGTAAAACAAATGGCACTTTTTCCAAACTTTTCAACATCTCTTCATTTCTAACTAGCCCACCTACTGAGGATGAATTACAGGTCTCTAATAATAAATTGCAGTGGCAAAATGTTAGTACCTGTTTGAAGTGGCATATCTGTTGTAAGAACCCTTTTTTTGCTTTTCAAGCCAAACCAATGCACTGCCCTAGTTTGTATAAAGGTTGCCTGAGTGTTAAGGGTACTATTGTTTAGCACATCCCTGGAGGTGATACAATTTTTGTTACCAGTATTTTAGTTTCTTTGTAATGAGGAGCACAGGAGAAATATTTTTAACAGGACAAATACATAATAAGTGTGTGTCATTTAGTAAAGTACTATTTTAGAAATTAAGCATTGCATTCTTTCAAAGGTTATTTCATCTCTTTAAAAAAAAACTTTTTTGAAATTTGTAAGCAAACCAAAGAATATGTATAATGTAGCCTAAAGCAAGTCATCCTTTGGCAAAATATGTCTTTCTTTGTTTTGTGTCTAAGATTGAAATAGACATAATAGCAATAGCACTTAGACCTGTATATTGCCCCAATGTGCTTTAAAGCATTCTGTGGGTGGATTCCAATGTCAGCAGCATATTGCCTCCAACAATCTGGGTCCTCATTTTATTGAACTCTGAAGGATGGGAGGCTGTATCAACCTTGAGTCTCACCAGGATTGAACTTCAGCCTGTGGACAGAGTTTGCCTATAATGCTTGTGTTCTAACCAATGCAACATGAGAAATTCAACTTCTTGTGATTTCTCAATGTTGTTATTATTTTAAAGAATATGTTTATCTCCTTATAATTCAGAAGATAATATATAAAACATATTTGCTGAAATATCCTGGTTTAATCACATCTGGGTGACAGGAAGAAAACTTTGGTGTTTATTTTTTTTGTTGATGTTATTTTCTTGTTTTAGAGTCAGTGCTGACTCCTGATGATAGTCTGGACAGTTTTCCACAAGTGGTTTACCATTGCTTTCTGAGGGCTGAGAGAGAATGAGTGGCCCCAGTTTTTCCAACTGGCTTTATGGCTAAGGCAAAACTACAATTCACAGTCTCCCAGTTTCTAATCTGGGTCCATAGACATTAACCCATATTGCCTTTCCAAAAAGCTAGTAAAAAGTAGACAGATCATGCTTAGGAGTAGAATAGAATAGAATAGAAAACAGAGTTGGAAGAGACCTTGGAGGTCTTCTAGTTCAACCCCCTGCCTAGGCAGGAAACCCTACACCACTTCAGACAAATGGTTATCCAACATCTTAAAAACTAGAGGCAAGTTGTTCCATTGATTAATTGTTCTGTCAGGAAATTTCTCTTTAGTTCTACGTTGCTTCTGTCCTTGATTAGTTTCCATCCATTGCTTCTTTTCCTGCCTTCAGATGCTTTGGAGAATAG
This sequence comes from Pseudoxenodon macrops, assembly GCA_032467955.1. Classification (NCBI taxonomy): domain Eukaryota; kingdom Metazoa; phylum Chordata; class Lepidosauria; order Squamata; family Pseudoxenodontidae; genus Pseudoxenodon; species Pseudoxenodon macrops. The sequence continues at coordinate 285,154 of JANHFT010000809.1, read as the reverse complement.
TTTGACCCGCTCTTCTTTGTGGCGACCCCTGAGATATTGGGACACTGCTCTTATGTCACCCCAGTCCTTCATTTCATTAAACTAGACATACCCAATTCCAGCAACTATTTTTATCTGTTTTAGCCTCCAGTCCCCTAATCATCTTTGTTGCTCTTCTCTGCACTCTTTCTACAGTCTCAACGTCTTTTTTACATCTTGGTGACCAAAACTGGATGCAGCATTCCAAGTGTGGCCTTACCAAGGCATGCTAATATATTCACGGAACTACACTTGCATTTTGAACATGATGGCCTGCCAAGAACCATGAATGAGTTGAAGTTTCATCAGTACTTAGATGGCCACAGCTTTCTGGTTTCACTTAAAGTTTGAAGGATAAATGTTTTCCTTAGCATCCAAAATCAACACAAAGAACCACAACTCAAAGATGGTAGCATCCTCAAAGCTTCACCCTCCCAGAAACTATTCAGAGCCAAAGGACAACTGAGTTCCCAAATGTTGTTGCATTTATTCACTTACAGTAGTTATCTGCCTGTTATCTTCTCTTGCTAGAGATACTCACTGGAAGACGTAAAACGTTTTAAGATGCTTTCTCTCTCCACAAGCAAACAGACACGAAGCATGTTCTGAACGGATGGGTACTTTCCAACAGCTCAGTGATATTTTCAAGGCCTTGTGTCAGCTTTCTGTATTTCACTTTACAAACCCGTTTCTCGAAAAAGAAGGGCAATCTGACTCATTCACCCACACTGTGCTTCTTTCACAGAAGACAGGTCTTCTGCTCAGGGCATCTAACCCGATCCTCTGGTTCATTCACAAGGGCTATTTTTTTTTAAACTTTTTAATTATTCCATAAACTCTTCTCCTTTCGTGCTACTTTAGAAACTTCAGACCAAGCCGCTAGGCAGGTAAGCTGCTCCCACCACCACCGCACCCTCCCCGCTCGCGAGATGCTTGGCTGCCATTGACCTCGCCACTTCTCCTAAATAGCCCGAGAAGGGCAACAAAATTGTCAATTAGATTTGCGGTATGCTGGACTCAGCCTCACTTCCACTTGACTGCATAATCATGCATATCTTTTCCTCCTATATCGGGAGCTGTTCAAGCCTATAATAACTAGGGTTCAACAAGTCTGAAATGCTTTCTCTTGCCGATGATATGGAAATTGTTGATTTGCTACAGATTACTCAGGGCCTTGGCAGAATGTCACACCTCTGAAAGCTCAGACAACACGAGACAGGAGGAGAAATATCAGCCCTAAGGAGAGCATCAGATTGTTGAATGTGGGAATGGGATCAGATCGTGGTCATGGTCCTGTATTATCATGTCTACCCCTCCCCTGATTGGAAGGTTCATCCTGTTACCAGTAAATAATCTAAAACTCACATAAGGATGAGAGAACAAACTTCCTATTTGCAAAGCAGATTCACATCTTGGGACAGTTTGCAAAAGATAAGTACTTGCACTTATCTTATACATCTGCCCAAACAAACAAACTTGCGGAATCCACCCCGTCTTCACACCCGGTTTAAAAAAATGACTGATTAGAGATTGTTCAAGACCTGGCAATCTGCACTCCATGGATTGTGTCCTAAATTCCTGAAGAAAGAAGGCTGTGATATAAATATATTTCCTGGCCATTTTCAGGAAAACGAAAGTGATGGTTTCCACGCTCCCACAGGATGCAGATTTTAGATAGGTACATGATATAGATAGATAGATAGATAGATAGATAGATAGATAGATAGATAGATAGATAGATAGATAGATAGATAGATAG
>JANHFT010000809.1:270808-283277 GCA_032467955.1 Pseudoxenodon macrops | reverse complement strand
CCATTCCCACCCCACTCTGGGGCCAGCCAGAGGTGGTATTTGCTGGTTCTCCGAACTACTCAAATTTTCCGCTACCGGTTCTCCAGAACCTGTCAGAACCTGCTGGATTTCATCCCTGCAATAACTGTGATGTCAAATAATGAGTGATTTTTCTCTGACTCCACTGAGCTCACATAAGGAAGACACCCCCAAATACCTGATCTCTGGAGAATCATGTCAACTGGTATAGGTAGTCTTCAACATTCATTTAGGGACCATTTGAAGTTACACTAGCATGGAAAAAAGTTACTTACAACCGGTCCCCACACTTACAACTGACGCAGTCACGTGATCAAAATTTGAGCATTTGGCAACCAGGATGTATTTCTGACGGTTACAGCATCCCAGAGTCCTGTGATCACCATTTGTGACTTCCCCAGCTGGCTTCCGACAATCAAAGTCAACGGGGGAAGCTGGATTTGTTTAACGACTGCCTGATTCACGTAACACCTGCAGTGGTTTGCTTCACAATGGCCAAACAGTTCATATAATCGGGCGTGACTCATTCAATGTCCACCTTGCTAGCAACAGAAATTCTGGTCTCACTTGTGGTCCTACATCAAGGATTACTTGTATACATATTTAGCTTTCTAATGAGTCCTGATCTAAACTGGCAGCAAAACATAGAACTAACTCCCTTTGAAGCTGTTTTGGACAGGAAAACAGCCTGCTGCATTGTAAATACGGCTTTTATTGCAGACTGATAGCTACAATCCTGCATATATCCATTCACAGCTTGTTTTCCTGTAATTAAACAATTGCAGCAGTTAATAACTATTATACAATGTCTCATAAAACTTAAAATAGATTAATAATTTGTTTAAGGGGGAACGTGGATGCGCCCTTCAAAATTGTGAGTTGCAATTCATCTAAAATTATGCATTTTTTTGAAACCCAGCTTTATTTCCCTAGTCATAATACATTTATTAGATACATTTATACATTTGGAAATAACAGTAGTTTGTACACAACAGGTGTGAGCCTGCCTTTTAGGTCCTTTTACTGGTAAATAAATGTGTGACCGAAATTAATATGGGTAGTACCGGATATTATTTAAATTTTATGACTAATTGGTGCAAGGAATTTTCTTGGTTTTTGTGATTTTTCTGACTCTAGTGATCACAATGATTGTGGATTATGGAAAGAATCCTCACTTATATAACCCCAAATTTAAAACTCACCACAGAACTGCGTTGATACAAATTTTTATGAATGTTGGTTGAACTGTGGTTTAATATAGTTTTTCTCAAAAATTATTCCATTAATATGTCTAAAAAGACACTTCATATTTATAAAACATAGTTTTTAATACTCTGGTATTTTTTTTACTATCCTTTACCCTTCAGAGTATAATTGAATCAATGAATTAGAGCATGGTTACTAAAAAAAAAGGGATTAATGCATTTTTAATGATAGAAAATGATATAACTTCTGTTATTCACTAAGAATAATGGCAGATCTATCAGGTTTGTACAGATAAGAGCTGGGTAAGTTTATCTGAAAGCTTCATAATGGCTCTCATTTAGCAGTAACTGGGGGGCGAGGGGATGGAGAGAAGGAGCTGTAGACATCCCATTTACTTTCCGATTCATTGTTTATTTATATGAGTTTCCTTCTATCTTGTAACCAGTTTAGAAGCCTAAACAAAGAGATGAAAATTTGTTTAATAAATATACATTATTGATTCCCTTTAATAATATGCATTTTAAGATATTCTTACAGAAACAGGATGTAAGTGCTGAAATGCTCAGACCACACCATGGGGATTTGTACTGGCACTTTGGGGTTATATTACCTAAGATAATGTGCAGTAACAATGAAAAATATTTCAATTTGTGCAGGATTCTGATTCCTCATTGCCTTGACATAGTCAATACAGATTTATTCCCCCATATAGCTGACTAATGTGAGCCTTGGAGATCAGAATACGGTAGCCAACTATTACTATGATGTTTATAGTTTTACTATGGTGAAGATGATTACCATGATAATTGTTGTGGTCTACAAAGACATTCATTGCACAAGGGCTACTTATTTAAGGGGATACCTGTCTTTGATTACTTCTGCCTATCCAATAACATGTTCCAGTTCCCATTAGTTAAGCAGGGTCATCTGTTGTGACTCAGGAGATGAGCTTTCTCTGTTTTTGTGTCTGGCTTTTGTAGCAACATTCCCTCTGACAGTTGAATGGTCCCAACCCCGGCCACCTTTCAGACCCGTCGAAGTAGATTTTATGCCTATCTTGAATTCTCTTTGGTTGGATGAGTCACCTCAGGTACAAAATCATTTATTATTTTTAATATTATTATTATACTTTTCATTTATCTACTACCTTCAGTTTCATATTGAGTGGGAGATCATATATATTGATTCAACCAATGAATTAGCCAACCAACCAACCAACCAACCAACCAACCTACGATGACACTTATGAATCATTCAAATTCTTTCTGCAATACATCTGTTAGAAGCTGAGAGATAAAGAACTAAAATCTCATCTCAGGTTACAGTGTTAGTTTGGATGGATACAACAATCATAATTTCAGTTCAACTGTATGGAAGCCTATGATTTGAAACTGTATGGAATCCTATGATTTGAAACAGGAAATAGTGTTCTCCATAAAAGTCATTAACAATTTTTCTATCCATAGTTTGCCTGAATATAAACTGTGAATTACAATTTGCCTTTCTGTATAAAACAATCAGGCATGGTATCTATTTGGATTTCATTCATCTCACTTAACTTAGAAATAGTCGTTTAATATTACATAATATTCTGCATTAAAACTGCTACTGTTGTAAACCCTCCCTCTCTCACACACAGAAAGTTTATAAATTTAGTATAAACAAAAGAATTGCAGTATATAACTTTATATACTGTATAACAATGACAACAAACATCTGCACTACAATTAAACAGCAGTACCTAAAGCAATGCATAACAATGCAGTAAAACTGAAAGGAGTAATAATTCATTCCACTGAAAATGTCTACATTTAATATGCCTGGGCAAATAAGAAAGAGTGAACTTGGTGCTGAAAATTATAAGTTGAGAGGATCAAGCTTGCCATCCCTCAGGAAGATCTCTTGAAGAACAAATGTAAAGATGGGCTGCTTCTAGCAACTTTAATACATTGGCAGTGTGAGATGAAAAGGTTATTAGTTTCCCCCACGATAAGACATGTACTGTAGGTCTGTTATGCTACCATTTTGAAATGGGATTTACAAATGTTTAGGGTGTTATTAAGAATTGTTTTGTGAATTCTATGTTTTTTGTGGGTTTTTTTGTTACAACGTTTTAAAATGTATTCAAAAGATTAAAATATAAAATCCAAAAGAAAAAAAATGTTAAACGGAGACAAAACAAAACTAGACAAAAACATTAAAAAAGGTGAATTAAAGATACTTCTTTAAATGGATATTTCTTTTCTTTTTCTACTAGAAATGTATGCATTTTGATAATAAACATTTGTCCCCTATGGGATCGGTTATGTCCTAGACCCAGCAAGGGGGTGAATGAGTCTCAGGAAGAAGCAGATAGTGCTTTTCCATACTATCACATGCATAAGAAGGGCAAACCTGATGTCAGAGAGCAAGTAAACATTACCCATTGGTCTACAAGAACCCTATAATCCTCAGATTTTACTGATAGCCTAAGAATTGTCATTCAAACTGGTGTCATTGGAAATACACTTAGCCTACCAGAGCATGTATCTGGTAGACTGAGTCACATGCTGTACTTTGCGTTAATTTGGAGTTTCAGTCTGGAGACACAGAATGTATCTAGTGGCATACTCTTTAGCACTGCAGGCTACTTCAGCTGACTGCTAGCTGCAGTCAATCACACCTGCTCAAGGCTGACTCAGTCCTCCATCCTTCCGAGGTGGGTAAAATGAGGGCCCAGATTGTTGGGGGCAATAGGCTGACTCTGTAAACAGGCTTACAGAGGGCTGTAAAAGCACTATGAGGCAGTATGTAGTCTAAGTGCTTTGCTATTGCTATACTCTGCTAGACAAAACTTCTTCCCTGAGGATGGGCTCCAGCAAAGTCCAAAAGCTTGGAAGATTAAACCTCTGGTCCCGGTGACCGACCCAGATTGGATCCTATAAACCTTGATTGACGGAAGCCATGATAGGCAGTAGAGGTATTTATCTATAATGCCCATTAAGTAAACCAAATTTATTTTCCTTTAAAAAAAACACGCATACATCGATTTTTGTGCTCTGCTTATTTTCTGAGTTCAGCATAACACTGTTTTCTGTGAGAACAATAGTACAGTGGGCAGCATGTACATATATATTTCTCTTCTAGAGCATATGCCTTACTTGGGGTGGAGGATCTTAAAGCATTTTAAAACAATGCAGATTTTTAATGATTAAAAAGTCAGAAAAATAACTCCAGAGATGAGCTAAAAACTTACATTAAAAACAAGAATAGAAGTTTCTAAAGAATCAGAGCAAAGGAGAGATAGCATTTAAATTACTTGGGAAAAGAATGCCTTCTTGAAAAACAATTTCTCAGATTCCAGCTGGGCTGTTTGACAATCTTTCTCTACCCCCAAATAAAACATCATTTTACTGCAGTTAAGACAAAAGAAAATACATCTCCATCAGAATTTAGGAAGCAATGTCGCCCATACGGCAGTTCTTGATGAATCTGAGACCTAAATTGTTTTAGGGCTATAAAAATAATGATCCACAATTTAAATTGTACCAGAAACAAACTAGTAACCAGTGCAGCCCTGACAGGAATTAATTACTATGGTTCTGAGAGAGAGTATCACCAATATTCTTGCAGCTGTATTCTGGACCCAGAGCATGTGTTTGTGTATAAATTACGAATAAGAAGGTAGTGTCCTGCAATACACTCTGCCCCCCTACACTCTTCACCTCTCTTAGAGGCATAGTTTATCACGATGTATCAATGTTGTGATAAGTTATGCCTCTAAGAGAGGTGAAGAGCTCGCAATGTGCATCTTGATCAAAGGATCCAATCATGCATTCACCTCCATCTGGACTAATTGCATTTCCCAAAGACTTTTAAAATGTGGCCCCAAGTAAAGCACTATTGCAATCCAATCAAGATTAACTCTCGCCTGTGTCCCTGCAATCCGTTCTGATTTCATCAAGCATAGAGGAGGCTGATAATCTGTTCAAAGGAAGGACAGGAGATAAGATCTATATACACAATGTATGTTAACTACTTGAGTAATATTTCCAATCAAGTCTGGGGCTTCTTTTTTTGCACTTACCAGAAAGAGAGAAATTTTGAAGAAAGAGCTATCTGCATTTGTTTGTCATTTATTCTGCAATCTGTACAAAAAGCTTTTAAAAGGACATCAGAAATAGACATGACTAGCCACCTGCTGATGTACGGTGACAAATTCCACTGACACAACCATGACCCCCAGTTTGTCAAGATTTAATTAAGGATATAATTAAGTCAGTGGAACAGAACACTAATGAGTGGTTCTCTTTCTTTTTAATATGGGTAATTACACCTAAGAATATAAAGCAAGGCAAGGCTCTAAATATGTCATTAAAATGAAGAATGCAAGTTTCTAGTGGCCCAGTTTTCACAAAGCATTTCCCTTTCCAGCCAGCTAGTTTTGTAGCCATTTCAAGATTAAAATTGATTCAGTTTCTCTGGGAATTTTCCCAAAGAGAATCTAGAGTGTATCTTTATCAACTTGTTTCTTACCATAAAGCACATTGTTATTATATGGAACATACAAAGTTTCAATGTTAAGAATGTTGTTGTATGTTCTTCATGATACTAATTTGGCAAATGCCAATATTGATGAGCGATTGTTTGGATTTTAACAATTTTAAGATACTTTATTTTCAAGAAAGATAGGCACACACCTTTCAGAAAATGTGCTAGTATTGCTCTTCTAACCATCAGCTCTTCTTGGTAAATGGCAGCTGACAGGTGAGGTGAATTTTGAAGGTTTCACATAATACTTTCACTAAAATAGGGAAGGTATGGCTTAGGTAACCAGCCTAGTGCCACATGAAGCAAATTTCAGTTTTGATACATTTCGGCCAGTATACTACAAAGTGCAACCAGAATGACTTTATCCCAAGGATGTTCATGTTACACTATGGTAGCTATGATCTCTAGTCTAATTTAATAATCACAGTGGTCATTGCTATTTTAAATATTCACAATAGAGGGATTTGAATTTTCAAGTAAGATATGAACCAATTTAACAGTTCATCAGATTTTTATTTCTAATCCCCCCCAAACTCATGTTATGGGCATACCAATCCTATGAGATTGATTAGAATTAACAATTTATGTAAGACTTCACAAGGAAAACTCATTCATATTTTACAAATCAGTCGTGTTGTAAGGACATTGACATTGCAGTAGACTTTGGTCTGAGAGCAAATTTCTTCCAACATACAATTAAATTCAAAAGAGAATCACAATCAATAATAGCTTCATTGAATGTTTACTCTAGCACGGTTCTTACAAAGAGTAGATGTGCAAACCTGCATTTTCTGTATCATCATAGCAAGATCACATGACAGTCATTGGGGAAAAATTCTTAATACATGGAAAGCTAGTATCTCACACTCACAAACATAATAATAAGTCTTAAACTCTTTGTTTAAGACTGATTATTGAATTCTATTGTATTCTATTGTTCTGATGTTCAGCTCATTTTAGTATGGAAGAGTATTCAAGTCATATAAACATCTACTGCATGTTTATGGTGTAGTAGTAAGTACTACTTACTACAATAAGTAGTACTGTAGTAGTAAGGAGTCACCATAGACATATGAAAATGGTACACATTTATAGTACCATGGGCAGAGCAATACTTCTTATTTTCACAGGTTCAACGCAGCAAACTAAACTCAAGCAGCATCTAAATATGGGTTCTATCGGTAAATTCTAATAAGATTTTATCTTTGAAATGTCTGTAATTTGAAGTGGGCCAAACAAAGCAATTCTGTACAGCCCAGAATAGGAATAAATTATGTCATTGGGCCAATCATAGAGCTGGATGATGACCCAGTGTCATAAATTTGGACTGGACTTGCATATTAACTCTCATGTCATTCTACAAATTTGAGAAACCCTGCTTTCCTAGGCCTTATTTGCAAAATATATCTGATTTATATCAGATATTCTTATATCTAATCTGCCTTAGTTTCCATGTAAGGCAGAGTACTCTTTACATTTGTCTGGTTCTTGATGGATTTCAACTGTTATAATCCCTGGATGTAAAAAGATGAAGGAACCCAATGCTATTGATCAAAAAGCCTTGTGCAACTTTTCCAGCTTCTCTCTTTTCCCACTTTTTAAAGGGATATATATATATTCTATCTCTGTTTAACATTGCCACTGTAAATGTCTTGAATTATTTCTTGAATTCAGCAAGAAATGCAAGAAAATGAATATACTGGAGCTCATTCTAGGCATCGAGAGATGCTGTTATATTGCCAGACCATTAACATGGTATTTCAGCGCTGTCCTTTAGTTTAAGGAAGCTAGAGAAAGCTCTAAGATTCATCAGAGCAACTGGACATGCCGTTAACTTTAATGGCCTTTCACCAATGTTACTTGCTCACAAATGACTTCACTATTTGAAGAATCACTGCTGAGTGATGGACATCCATATACATCACCTGAATCAATAAATAAAAGAGGAGGGGGGCCCTGAACATATTAATAAGCCTTTGCTAGATTGTTGTAATGTATTATACATACATGAAAACACACGTGAATACACGTGAAAAATGCTCAGAAACTTCATCTGATGCAGTGCGCGGTAATTAGCTCATTAAATGGGGCAGCAGATGCCATTGCTGTCTTAGTAATAAAGAGATTTACTGTTATAAAATAGGCTACATGGCTGTTGTTATTGTTGTTATTATTCCTTTTCTGACATGAACCAGTCTGCCAATTAAGATCTTCCTTTGATGCCTTTCTCTAACAACTTCTATGTTTGGAAATTAGAGAAATCCTAGAGAGGACCTTTTCCAGTCTTACATATCTAGACATATTTCCCTTACACCCCCTAATATATTGTTATCTTTCAAATAGCAGGCACTCTGTTGTGTTCTCATGCTTTGATAGCTTTTAAGTAGGAGTCCCACCTCTTGGCGTGGCTTATGATTATTGTTTTATCAGCAGTTTATCATTATTTTATTGTTGTTTGCTCTATTGTATAGTATGGTATTTCTTATGGGTTTTTTTGGGAGGGGAGAGGGGGGAAGTAAACCTGATGTTATTGTGGCATGAGAACCATTTGCCAAAATTAAGAATCAAACAAACAAATGCCCAGGAGACTCAGTTGCAGTTATAATTCCTTAAGCATTCCGGCCCTTTATCATTCTGTTCAGATCAACCTCCTGAAATCCATCAAAGATGACTCTACGTTTCACCTGATGCTGCAGAATTATGGGAATCTTCGTTCAGTGGAGTGCTTGGTCAAAGAGCAAAGGAGGGTCAATGAAAAATTAATTGAAAGAAAACCTGTAAGGCTTCCTCTACGGGAAGGGAAGATGGTTTCCTCCTGTCCCCTTCTCCAATTAGGGAGGATGTCTGTGATATAAACAACTCCTTTGTATTCTCCACAATAGATAAGGTTGATATAAAAGTTGTTTTTTTATAGTACTGAGCAACCAGCTTTTCTGCTGAGATTATACTATCCATTCTCAGCTGGTAACTTATATTTCGCGACATCCTTTTATCCATTATCAAAGCAACAAGTAGAAAAGCAAATTCACCTGATCTTTAATGCTCTCTCTTCGGGTTTCTCTGCAGAGTCGGACACTGTGCTTTCCTGTTAACAAGCTCTCGGATCTCCTTCTGTGCTGCTATCTGCTCTAAAGATTCTCTCTAGTCTTTGGCTTGCTTGTCTAACCTAAATGCAGCAGAATACCGCGGGAATGGAGAATCATCATTTGTTTTTACAGCTGTATATTACCTAGAAAGAGGGAGTGGGAGCGGGAATAGTGAGAGATAATTCTGCCCCTTTTAAACTGTGGTGCATTTTCCCAATGCTTGTAGCAGAAACAGGTGTGTACCCTGAAATGAGGCTAGGTAAAAATTGTACATAGCAGTATATCTCTTTGAAGTTTATGGCTGTGCTGGCCTCATCTTATCAGACTTTAATATCTCTTAACAACCAATGTAGAACTGAGCAAACAGAAAATATCCAGAGAACAGAAAGTGCATCGCTCTAGGAGAGGTTGCTTTACTATTGGTTAGATGCTGTAGTGCTAAATTGACAAGGCTACAAATGCCACAACCTTCCATACTCTTAATTCTGAACAGAAGCATGTTAGTGAACTGACCATTATAATTCAGAACATTGAAGCATCTTTAATTCACAGTCAGAGGGTATTTGGTTATATTCATTATAGAACAGCTTCGAGCCATATGAATTATTCAGTGTTAGTTCAAAAGTACACAACCTGTTTGGACTACCGACTGCATTTGTGCTTTGATGGGGGCTATACTCAAAAAGTCACAAGAGCCAAGAAAAAAAATCAAGTCTAATTAATTAATTTAATTAAATTAAAGCCAGGTTACATTAATCAAACGTATTTAGTATGATGCTCTTTGTCTGCTTAATCATTTTTCCCTGTCCCATTAGAAATAAGAGTTTGTGACAACTTTGGAAGGTCTTTATAGGCTGCATTGAACACAGAGTTCAAGTTGTGTATTTTCATTTTACTGTTTTGGGAAATATACAAATGAAGTTGGTAGAAAGAAAAACAATGCACCAAAAGGTATGCTCATAAGGTTTTCCTGTGGCATTGCCCCAATCTTGCCTTGTTTCCCTAAGTTACAATAATGGCGCTTTGATTGCAACTGAGATAATTTATTTTATATACTGGCAGCAGTACCTATTATGCACTTGAATTTGATCTTTGCTTATTAAAATGTTTTATCTTTTTAATTTTTTAAATTGGCTTGCAAGTCATTCAGGGAACTCCTGTTATTTGGCAAATTAACACATGAAATAAAATAATAAAACATTTCTGAAGGTGACAAATTCCAACTGTTTATTTTTATTTTATTTAGGGAATTTATATTGCCACCTATTCGCACATGGCGATTCAAGATGGCTTGTGATGTTTGCATTAAGCAGCTTGCTCAATGGCATGTTTCTTGCAGCATAAACATGCCATTGAGCAAACTACAATTCTCCTCACATTTTCAGTAGGTGTCATCATGGGTCATCCTGTTTTACTTATATTAAGAACAGTGAACAGTTATTTTTACAGCAGCTATTCTTGTAGTACGTACCGAAATGCTGCATTGAAATATATTTCATAGCCACTATAATTAGGATAATATGTTGTAATGTAGGAGGGGAAGGAATTAATACAGCGTGAATTTCCATTTTCTCCATGTGCTGATTTGCAAATGATCAAAGTATCAAAAACATCTATTGTCCATTCAGAAGGTACAAGGAAGGAGGCTGAAGAATGGCAACATTGCATATTACCGCATTGAAAAATTATTCTTTTAAAGTCTTTCTAAAATATATCTACAATATGAATCAATAACTCTCAGATATATACTGAACAATTAGGAGCTGTTTGCCTAGGTTTAAAAGTAAGTAGCTGGAAAGCAATACCAGCCAAAAAAGAGGGATAGGGAGAGAGCAAGTGATCTGTGCTATGGAGCTTTTGGGACAACTGCTTCACATTAACCCTTAAAATAGGTGTTGTCACACTCAATTTGCTGTTTGAATAATTGTAAACAGCCTACCAGTACATGTAACTAAAGGGGAAATTGTAAGTAAAAGTAGTATGTTTATAAAATGGAAGACAAGATATATGAAACTGTATGGGCATACTCTGCATTATTTATGGTACTATATAATATATTTACTTGTAACAGAGTGCTCTATGTTTTTTTACACTCAAATCATGTTCCTCTTAGGATGAGAAGCAAAAGTAAATTTACCCTTCCTAAATTTACCTTGCTAACACAGCTTGTGTTTGAAAGAGTCATCTAGAATAGGAATTACATAAATCAGCATTCCATAGGTTAGAAGTTTTCATGTGAGTTCAATTTCAACTTCCAAAATTTTCTAGCACTTTTTATTTTTGATCAATCCCCTCTTTCAGATCAATGTAGGATATCTTTGAATCTCCATTTTTTGCTTTTGTTTAAGATGATTTGGTTGTTCTTTAGTCAATACAAATGTGTATTGCATGGCTCAGTATTTTGGATTTTAAAAGAGATTTTCAGGGCACGGCATAATGTATAAAACACCTGGTTTCATCAATACCTTGCATTTGTAGGAATATTTAATACAGCCCCAAACAATATATTTATTTTAGTCCAACTCATTTGCCACCTAAGTGACTCCCCTGATTTGCCAAGAAAGTAGCTTCCTAAATTGGTTGAAGCCATTTTGAAATCCCCCCCTTTTTTAAAGAGGCTTATGACAAAAAAATTAAAATTGGCTCTTCTAACTTCCTTCCGTGCCTACAAAAACTGTGTCTGAAACTACATAAATCATTCCAAGTTGGATGAAATAACATAAACTAGCTAAATACCCATATTCCACTATGTGATCTGGCTTGATAAATCGACACTTACATCTTGAAAATTAATGAGTAGTTACGAGGGCCTCTCCTCTCCCCTTCTCTCTCTCAGCCTTGCCCCAAAGAAGCCTATCATATCCTATCCCCCTTTTCTCCCTCAGTCTTGCCCCACAGAAGCCTATCCTATCCAGGGGTGATCCTACTTACCTTCCCTACTGGTTTGGAGTTGCGCAAGTGTGCATGCATGCACCTTGTCACTTCTGGGTGAAAACCCCCTATGCATGAACAGAAGGCTTTGCGCATGCACAGAGGGTTGTTTTTTGGCCGATTTGAGGCCAAAGCACTGATTTTCAGCCGAAGGACTGGTTCGGGAGTGTGTCCAGCTGGCAGTCACTGCTGGTTTGGCGAGCGGGGGGAAATTCCCGTTACCAGTTCTAGCGAACTGGTCCGAACTGGCAGGAACCCACCTCTGATCCTAACCCTTTTCTCTCCCTCAGCCTTGCCCCACAGAAACCTCCCCTATCCTATCCTATCCTATCCCCCTTCTCTCTCTCAGCCTTGCCCCACATAGTCCTCCCTTATCCTATCCCCTGTTTGCTGCTGTGAAAGTAAAATTGAAACTGAAACTCCTCTCCTCTGCTTGTGTTTTGCATTTGGAACAGATTTATTTTCAGGTTGGAAGGGGAAGTAGAATTTGTTAGCATCATATTATGTTAATAACAATATAGGAAATACTAATGCTCTGATGGTCATTTCGAAAAATCCTTTCTTACTGAGCACCTAGAAGCCAAGAGGAACATACGTGTCAAATTTCAGGTTTGTAGGCTTTATGGTTCTGGAGATTTTGTGATGATGCGTGAGTGGTATTTCTCTCTTATATATATAGATTATCCTTCCCAATCTGA
>JANHFT010000809.1:245803-270708 GCA_032467955.1 Pseudoxenodon macrops | reverse complement strand
TCTCTCTCTCTCTCTCTCTCTCTCTCTCTCTCTCTCTCTCTCTCTCTCTCTCTCTCTCTCTCTCTCTCTCTCGTGTTTTATACCGCAATAGCCTACTGCTCTTGCTAATAGCCTCTCTAGAGTAGCCTCTGTCATTCGGGTTTCCTACAATATTAAATCTCGATGTAATGGACCTGCCTATAGTTCTAACACAGAGGCATCTGAAATACAGTCAGCAGCTTTTACTATACTGAATATAAGAGGAAGAAAGAAGAAGCATGTTGGTATTATGAGTCAATGCATATATAGTCCTTGACTTATAACCACAATGGAGCCTGCCCATCAGAGTAGTGAGTTGTGATGGTCATAAAACAGGACATCCGTATGATCTATCCATTTTTTTGCGGCAATTGTTAAGCGAATGCCGGGGTCATAGGGCCAGTTTTGCTAAAAACAGGAAGTAAATGCTTATTTCAGGCAGAAATGTCATAAAACATCATTACATAACCACCAGACATTGTGAATAGCTGTAACTGTGGGCCAATTCAAGTGATCATGCTGAGAAACAGCTATTGGAACCAAGTTGTAAGTATGCCCAGGAAGGTCTGTAATAACTTTGAATGGTGGCTAAGCAACCAGTCATAAATCTAGGACCACCTGTACACAGTTCTATGAATACGTGCTAGGTGCAGCTCTGTTTCTCAAGACGCTTCTAATGAGCTGTGGTGGCGCAGTGGTTAGAATGCAGTACTGCAGGCTAATTCTGTTGCCTGTTGGCTGACAGTGATTTTGCAGTTCAAATCTCAACAGGCTCAAGGTTGACTCATCCTTCCATCCTTCTTGAGGTCGATAAAATGAGGACCCAGCAATAGGCTAACTCTGTAAACTGGTTAGAGAGAGCTGTAAAGCACTGTGAAGCGGTATATAAGTCTAAGAGCTATTGCTATTTGGGGATTTGTATTTCTAGAGATCAGGAGATGTAACCAGACAAAAACTAACCCTGATGATGGTTTGAAAAAGCAGTGCTATCATAACTGCTCCAAGAGGTAGAGAGAAGGGATAGATCTCAGAGAACAATAAGGAAAATACTTATGTACATAGTGTATGTAACAAACAGGGTAGTGTAATGTAGTACTAAAGTGCTGCATTAGGACTAGAGAAACCCGGGTTCTACTCCTCCTTTAGGCACATAAGCTAGCTGGATGATTTTAGATCAGTCACTCTGTTAGCCCTGAACTGGGAGATAGAAATAACAACACTCTCTGGACTAGTATGTTAGATAATCCGTCATTTTCGGTGAAGTGGCCTTCATCTTGCAGTGGATTGATTCAAGCTGATAACAACAACAAGACTTACAGATATGTACATACACAAATGTGCAAGATGTGCCACGAACCAGATTTCCTTCCTTTTTCTGTTTTGTGAAATGTAGTAAATCTACCTATAGTGTGGTGGTACAGGAGCCACTTGGGAACTTGCTCTAAAATCATTTGAATTCTGATTAGTAACACACTATCAATATGTTGAGGAAAAGAAATGTAGGTTAATTTTTTTTTAATTTTAAAATTACAATTATAGACTAGTGTATCTTTTGTTACACTAAATATGATGCAGCTGGTCTAATGAAGAAGGAAAGTGTTAATTAATAAATTCACAATACATAGTTTGCCATCCTTACAACCATTAGCATTTTTAATGGCAATTCAATGATAAAATTATGAGGTCCAAGGTGATCTCTGAGTTTGGTTGTTTTCTTGCAGATGTTTTATTGCCCAACTAGGTAACATCATCAGTGCTACATCAATACGTAATATTAAAATTATATATACAGAGCTGCAAAATAGGCATACAGATTCTCTCTGTGTATATGTGTTTGTATCTTGGCAAATGACAAACAGATAACCATAATTATGAAATATTTTGAATTATGAATCGGTATGATCTTATTTTCAAAATGTTTTCAACCTTATAAATGTGTCAGAGTGTTTGTGTGTTTGTGTGTGTATGAACACACACCAACGAACACCCACAACAAATGTATTCTTAAGGTTAAGTTAAAGGCATTTTAAGGAATATTTTACAAAGGGATTTGCAGACAACAGAAATTATATGTGTGTCCCCGAAAGACTTAATGTGCAACAAAATCCTGTTTTATACATGTATGCCAAGCAGTTATGTCCCTAAATTTCAGGAAATGGTTATACAGAAAGGAACAAGGCTTAATCAAAATTAATTTCTACTTTCAATTCAACAATTCAAGTTGTACAATATATGAAATTTCCCAGCTGTTTTGTACATCGAAGATTTCTCTGCTGGATGCAGTTGAAAGGAAAATTCTGATACAACCTTCCTTCACCCCTGCTGTGACTTTAACGGCTTGTCTGGTATGGACATTTATTTTTTTCCCCTTTTTCATAAATTATGATCCCAGATATGGTGATGATGAAATTTATATTCTAAATGTAAATGCTATTGCAGTTCCTTCTAAGACACTCAAGTTCTTTAAATAGTGAAAGTCCAATTAGATAAGATATCAGAGAAATAAAATGCCTATTTTCTCTCTCTTCTAAACGGTGCATCGCCAGTCAGAAATGGGACTTGTTTGATTCTCTATTTTAATTTGCTTTTTCACAAAATAAAATGTTAGTAAATATGTTCTGAACTGAACTTATACATTTTCTCTAATGGAACAAACAGAAGTTAGAAATAATTTATATCAGGAAAATGCCAATTATTAGAATGTTCCTTTAGGCCTTTCTAAATTGTAGATTTTTAAAGATAAATATTAATGTGATAAAATACTTCGTCACAGTTATCTACAGCTTGTCTAATAAGGCAAACATCTATTATACTGTTATTATTGCTCATATTACTATTTTATTTTACATATCACGCTATTCTAAATTCTACAATTCTACAGGTCTGTTGTTAAAAAGAAGACAAAAACTCATGTTAGGTGTAACTGATCTATGTACTGGCAGATAACAAAAAGTAACACTTTCTGATAGGCCTAATTCTGTCAATAAAAGTACTTTCGGTGTTGAATGTTCTTATTCTGTTATTCAATCAGATAACCACATAGACCAACCCCCTCCTTTCTCTCTTGATGCAGGGGCTCTTACAGAAAAACAGTTTTAGAACAGCGTAAGTCCTTGATTATGGAATTAATTCATTAAAATCTTAAATGACAGAGGATTTGTCTCGTGGCTCTAGTGGACACTGTAGATGACATTTTACATCAATGCATTTAACTTCATAAAAAGGTAAACTGGTCCTACAGCCATTTTGGCCCCCATATTTATTCTCCTAACGGAGTCGTTAATGGACCGCCACCAAGAGGTGGTCTGAGGGACATTCATACACAGAGTTGAATTTTCCATTTCCCAGTATCATAGTCACTCATACCCTGGTCACCTCACAACCTGACCACTCGGAAGTTTGAATTAATCCAGAAACAGTGGCGTGGTGTGCCTATGTAACACTTCTGCTTTGCAAGCTGCACTCATTCCTGTTATGTTTCCAGATGTTGGTTATGACCTATAATGCCCTCCATGACATCAAACCTGGATATTTGAAGGATTTTCTGTCTCCTGTGGTAGCAGTTGGCTGATTCAATCCAATAGGGTATCCATACTCCAGATCCTTTCAGTTAAGCAATATTATCCATTGGGAGTCAGGATGAATGCCCTCTCTGTTATAATGCTTATCCTCTGAAATACGTATGTGGCTCCTAACCTGACAGCATTCTGAAAAGCCAGGAAGTCCTAGCTGTTCCCCCAGGCCTTGGGTTAGAGGGCTGGGGTCCCTGGGCAGAATTGTTTAAAAGAATAATGGAGTTGGAAGGGACCTTGGAGATCTTTTAGCCCAACTTCCCTGCTCAAGTAGGAGTGAAGAAACTTCTTGGATGGAAAGTGAAACATCTTCAAGGTAAAACAAAGTCCAGTTGCCTTTTGAAAAGGCACCTTTTGGACAACCGTGGCTTGGTTGACTGAGAATCTCCATTGACATTTATCCTGGAGGACACATTGATGAGGTCCCGTTAATCAAATTGTTCAGAATGAAGAAGCTACTGGGACAAGCCATGAAACATTTTCAATTAAAAGAAAAGAAATTTAGTTGCTATGACTCAACTTCTAGACACCTCTACCTGGATGACTGAGAATCTTCATTGACATAGCAATGTAATAAAATACTTAATCAACCCTTCCACAACTGCCTGATACATCTTTTGCTGTGGATTTTAACAACAGCACATCTATGATGAACTGATGTGGCCCATTTCTGGATTGTTCTTATTGTCTGCATACAATTATGTATTTATTATATTTTAGAAAATGTGCCTGAAGTGAAATATTAAAGGCCAATTTCTGAAGGTGTATCTCACCATGGTAATGATGGGATTTCATTCTTTCTCTAAGAAGTGATAGAGATAAAATGGTTGACTTTTAAAAATTCACACTGAAGTTTGGGGGCATCCAGCATAGCATTCCGCTAGATAGCACCTTTGAGATGGTTGCGGCCATCATCTCTTCTCAATATCTCTCCTGCCATTGGTTTCTGGCAATGTTGCTCAACTTTGACATGTCTAAGATTTGTGGACTTTCACTCCGAGAAAGAGTACAGGTAGCCCTCAATTTACGACCACAACTGAGCCCAAAATTTATGTTCCCCATTGATATTTCTTGACAAGATGTTGCAAAAGGTGATCAAATGAACGCAGGACATTGCAGCTGTCATATATGTGAACCCGATGTCAAGCATCCAAATGTATATCACGTGACGATGGGGATGCTGCAAAGATCATAAGCGTGAAAATGGTCATAAGTCACTTTTTTTCAATGCTGTTGTAACTTTGACTGGTCACTAAGTGAATTGTTGTAAGTCAAGGACTAACTGTATTGCAGTCTATGCATCTTAAAGTGTGAAACATTGGTCTATGACAGTGGTTCTCAATTTATTCTTCACCACAGACCTCTTTAAGTACCTTTTGTGGCCAAAGACCATGGCTATGGACCCTCAAGACTTGTAACATGTCTTAAAATGTCACATGGATCCCCTGTGACATCACAACCCCCCACAGGTTCAGAACCACTGATCCATAATTAATAGGGTGAAGGGAAGATTTAATTTAAACCTTCCTCAAAGTGTCATTGCTGAAGAAGACTGATTTTAAAACCTGAACAGCAAAATTTATATACAACGAAAGCATTTCTAAGAGTCAAAGTTATGTTATCAAACGGGAAGGAAATATAAAGTACAGCAGGGATTGGACTGATATAGTAAACTGGGGATTTGGGAGAGAAAATTAATTTGTATTAATTTCTCTCTTGTTGTTTTCCACTAGAATTAACTCTGCTGTGAGAAAAATATCTTTAAAAGAGGAAAAGGAAAAGAAAAGTATTGAAAGAATGTACCTCGCTATTCACAAGGCTATATTTCAAATCTCTTTTCAATTCCATTTTCTTGGGAATTAACACAATGCAGGATTTTTTTTAGCCTAGTTTTAGCTTAAATTGAGAAACCATTGCAGTCAAAATATGCTCATATGCCTGAATTCATGTTTTTTCCCTCTTACATGAATCTTGTTCTATTTAACATTTTCTCCTTCTTCTCTATAGGCTGCTCTTGGCTCAGTGAGAGCATTGTGGAAGCCTTTATAGCTGAAACTTTTCCAGAGGGACATTAGTTGGTAATTTTTGCCATTATGATGTGATTGTTCATTCATTATTAGGTTGATAAATTAAACTTGGTTTTAGCTAAAAAGCTGAGAAGCGATTGGCTGATAACTATTTTTTTCCTTCTGTCTGTGTGCTGTGTTACTTCTTATTCTAAATTGTTATTCTATCTTTATTTTTTTTATTATTCATAGTGTTTTTCTCCAAATTCAGGGTCCACTTTTTTTGATTGAATGAGTGTTGATTCACTGGTTGTGACAGATATTAATTGACTGTCTTGTCACCGGAGCTTGTGAGAGAATTACTGGCCCCAAATCACCCAGCCAGCTTTCATGCCCAAGGCAGGACTAGAACTCACAGTCTCCTGGTTTCTAGCCTTAACCATATTGACTTTCATTATTCTGTCTTTAACATACCATCACATTTTGCCATGATTCTCAAAGATTCGGCAGCATAGAAAATTATATCATAATAATACTTTGTCAAAAACTCTTTTTAAGATTATCAGTAAAATAGAAATGGGAGGTATGGAATGACTGAATAGTCAGCTGAAATTTAAAAGAAAGATGTACATATACCTACATTAGATTTTCCCCCTCTTCTATTTGCATGATCCAAGAAATTTGACTGGTATGCTTTACGTACCAGTGTACTGTTTGTTCAACTACAGTAGAAATAGGAAATAACAGTGGGAGATAAGGTTGGCTTCAGCTTAAAATCTAAGTTGCCCTTAAGATGTCTTTTGGAGTGGGCAGACATAATAAATTTAATAAAATAAAAACATTTTTAAAAATTGAAATTAAGTACCGTTCTAAAGGTTTCTGAGAATGACAATCAAAGATGGTCACCTGATTCTGTATTGTAATATGCCAAGGTTATAGTTCTGGAAGAATATGATTGCCACGTATTGCATGTTGAAAATTATTAGAAGCTTGTTTTGATTTTGCCAGTTTGAGAAAGGTTGAGTTTCAGTAAAAATATAATATTAATTCACTGAAAATTATTTGCCTTGCTCTCCCATTTACCACCAAAATTTTATTTTGCCATTCCTCCAGGAAGTTAACAACCATGTCTGGACATCACTTCTAAGTTTGCTGAAGCTATGGTTTGAAGTGAGTTTTCAAATGATGGTTAAGGGAGAGGTTTTGTGTTAATCATTCTTTGTTCAATACATACGTAGTTCAGAAGGAGAAGGAAAAATTTTAACCTATCAATGAGAGGAGGAAAGAGGTAACATTCTCCAAGACTGCAGTGTTTGATTTGCAAACCCTGATTTAAAATAAACCAGATTAATAACTGCATTAGACAACATTCATACACTGTGAAAATATATCCTTTCCGATCCATCCTTTCCATTATCTAAGTCATGTGTTTATTTATTCTGTTCTTACTACAAATGAAAATAGAAAGTGAAGCAGGGAAACTGCCCATCTAACGGAAATCATTTAATGAAACCATCGTTTACTGTCAACAATACACTCTGAGATTATGTCTATCATTATGAAGATTTCTGGAAATCTGAACAAACTTTGAAAAAGATGATGTGGCAGATAAATACACTCTAAAGTTCACTTTCTTCCAACAAAAAGCATTTCTTGTATCCTGTGGCAAACATTACTAAATGATATACATTAATCTATCTGGCTTAGAATGCTTCCACAAAAACCAATAAACATAAATGCCCTTTTAATAAAAGAAAATAGAGCAAATTCTTATTTCCATGGCATTATAATTTCTACCCATATTTGAGCTTTGTAACGATAGGTGAATGTCAGATCAAAATATCAATTGTGTACAGGTAGTCCTCGACTTACAACATTTTACTTAGTGACCATTCAAAATTACAACAGCACTGAAAAAAGTGACTTCTGACCATTTTTCACACTTTTGATCATTGCAGCATCTCCATGGTCACGTGATCAAAATTCAGATGCTTGGCAACTGACTCATATTTATGACGGTTGCAGCGTCTCAGGGTGATGTGATCACCTTTGGCAACAAGCAAAATCAATGGAGAAGCCAGATTCACTTAACAACCGTGTTACTAACTTAACAACTGCAGTGATTCACTTAATAAATGTGGTAAGAAAAGTCATAAAATGGGGCAAAACTCACTTAACAAATTTGTCACTTAGCGACATAAATGTTGGGCTCAATTCTGGTCATACGTTGAGGACTACCTGCATATCAAAGTGAGTTTTGTGACTGCTTGGCGTTTATCTTTTATCAACGGATCAGTATTTTAAATAATTTTTTTTTAAAGTTTATATATTCTGTTGTATAAACAGAATCACCTAAAATGAGAATTATAACGCGATTCTACAAATAAAATAAAAACTGTGCCTAACATTTATATTGTAAATTATATTGTATATAGTATCTTTTAAAAATAAAATACTTATGTATAGCGAAAATTATGCCAGATTTTCAGAACATTTCCTGCATTTTCTCCAGAGCTAAATACAACAATGAGTTTCTGAGAGTGATGTTATGTGGAGAAGGGGGGAGGAAAGAACTTTAAAAGAACGTACGCAAGCTGTATTGATTTCTCAGTACAAACTTTTTATTCCATTGGGACTGAACAAGATAGATTATTTTTTATCATAGCCAACATCTTTATCAATATCTTTTTTTTAAAGCCCTTTTAAACGATATGCTTCTGTGGGCTTGCTAAATTTCCCCACCCACCCCTGTTGTTAAATTTACCGTACGTCCACACCTCCCCAGCTAAAATCAACTAGAATAAAGAATGTTGAAATTTGGATGGATTATTCGGTTTCCCAAGAATTCTGGGAACGGAGAAAACTCTGAACAAAACACACACAGGTAAACTTGGGCAAAATATATTTATTATATGCTAATCAAATCTAAGCTGCCAATGCACTTCAATATGATTTGCTGAGGCCGCTCCGGTGTCACAATTACTTCCTCAGAATGGGCATCCAGAGAAAGAAATATAAACCCCTTTGAGATATGATTCCCCACCACCACCGCCCTTGCCCCCACCCTTACATTCTTTCCCATCCACAAACAATTTCCGTTGGGAACAGGGCCATGTAATATTGACAGTGACAACAAATTGTATAGCCTGGTGAACATCTGTTTCCCGGCTGCCTCACTGATACTGCAGGTTGGTTACTGAGGAGTGACTTTGTCTTCACAAGTTGTCCAGCTACAAAGGAACTGGAAACTGCTGGTACAGAAGAGACTGGTTTTATTATTGGAACACAGGAAAGCTTTATCAGTGTGCTGGGATGTTCTGTATCTTTCTCAAAGACTAAGAGAGCTGGGGTTATATTAAGCATGTTTGCCTACTGGAACATTGCTTCTAGTGGAAGTATGGGGGAAAAACAGCTCCTTGTGCCATCCATCCATCCTTGAATGGATTTGGATACAAATATAGCCTAAATCTTATTTTACATTAGTAAAATAGTACGTTAGTAATTACAAATAATACAGACCACCTAATTTTTACAGTGGCAAAAATTGACTTCGACTTTCAGCCGTTCATTTGTGACCATTCGAAGGTAAAGCGCCACTGAAAAAAGTGATTTATGATCACATTTTCACACTTACGACTGTTGCAGCATCCCCATGGTCACATGATTTACATGTGGTTGACAAGGGGTTCGTATTTATGACAGTTGCAATGTCCCGGGGTCATGTGATTAGCTTTTGCGACGTTCTGACAAGCAAAGTCAATGGGGAAATCAGATTCACTTAACAGCCATGCTACTAATTTGATAACTGCAGTGATTCTCTTAACAAATGTGGCAAGAAAAGTCGTAAAATGAGACAAAACTCACTTGACAAATTTCTCGCTTAGCAACAATTGTGGCCATAAATCGAGAACTACCTGTACTCCAACCCATCTTTACCGTATCACATAATTTGAAGACGATAGCAACGTGGCTACAAATGACCTGTTATTGTGACACAACATGTGACAATCACACAAGAATCTGGCAAGACCAAATTGGAAGGAGCTTTTTGCTATATTGTATGATGATTTTTGCAACCAATCCTTCTACTATTTAAAACTACTAACCTTCGCCATGCAAAAAGTGCAACATCAAGATGAAATATCCCTATACATTTTAGAAGACCTTTCCAAGGCAGCAAATCAACAATTGCAGCAGCCACAGAATGAAGATAGATGTTGCCATCTCATCCAATGACACTCCCGGAGGCTGATATTTCCTCTGTTTAGCAAACAGGCCTGTTAAGGAATTTCCTTGGCAAACGGACAACATGGAAACATCCTTCAACCCCACAGAATTCATGAGCCAGCTAAAACCATTTCCTATGCTATGGCAACAATATCTGCGTAAGGTTAAACAAGACATTTCATGCTATCCCTTACTCAGGCCACCGTATCTATTTCTGGATGTCTTCTTTTGTTCAACCTTTGCTAATAATAGTGACCTAGCTTAGGTGGTATTTATAGCCTTTAAAGACTTGTTGCCTGCCTTTTTAGAACACTTTATTCATGCATATTTCCTTTGTTTATTGTTACCTCAACGCTTTTTTAAAATCATCATTAAGATGTTTCTCATCCAAGATTTTTATTTAGCAACCCATTTTCACAGAGAGCTTCCCGTTTTCCAAAGAGCAAGCCAGCCAGATTTGGTCAAAGCCTTTAACTTCGCTTTCTGGTAGACACAGCCTATGCATGTTTTGTTAGAATGTCCCCTATGAACTGAGACAAAAAAAATGTGGCTATCACTTTCATGTCAAGGAAGAGAGCTTTCTATTTCTTGTCAGTTGCTGAAAGCAGAACTAGAACTTGAGGCAACAAGGAAAGAGCATTGCTAAAAGCTTTTTGTCTAACTCGCCAATTTTTTTTAAAAAAAAATCCTTCCAGATTATTTCCATAAATGCTATTGTTTGCTACATTCTCCTATTTGATTCCCGTTTTACTGGCACAATCTTAAATGGTGGCATGGCAAAAAAAAAGCAAAGCAGTCAAGATCCTAAGCACTTCACTCTAAGACAGGGTTTCCTAATCTTGGAAATTTTAGAATCAAGATCACGTGAAGTGTTAGTAACCACTTCATAATGCCTTCGTAAGGCCACACTTAGAATATTGCATGCAGTTTTGGTTGACACAATATAAAAAGGTATGGAGGCTCTAGAAAGAGTGCATAGAAGAGCAACAAAGATAATTAGGGGACTGGAGGCTAAAACATATAAGAATGGTTGCTGGAATTGGGTATGTCTAGTTTAATGAAAATAAGGACTAGAGGAGACATGGTTGCAGCGTTCCAATATCTAAGGGGCTGCCACAAAGAAGAGGGGGGGTAAACCTATTCTCCAAAGCACCTGAATGCAGAGCGAGAAGCAATGAATGGAAACTAATCAAGGAGAAAAGCAACCTAGAACGATGGAGAAATTTCTCGACAGTTAGAACAATTAATCAGTGGAATGGATTGCTTTCAGAAATTGTGGGTACTCCATCACTGGATGTTTTTAAGAAGAGATTGGACGGCCATTTATCTGAAATGGCATAAGATCTGCTTGAGCAGATGTTTGGACAAGAAGATGCCCAAATTTTCTTACAACTCTGTTATTCTGTTAAGGTTGGTAACCCCTGCTCTATGTTCTTAAAAACCTGGTTGAATCATAAATGTAATGTTTTGCAGTCTATGATTACATTGACACTTCGCATTATACTGGAAAAAACAAGCTTGGTGTGATGCATAAATCAAATCAACCTCATAAATGTGACTCTGAGGCTAGGATTACTGTCCATACACCACAGAATTAACCATTCTGCTATTAAACAGATTGAGAAGTCCTACCTACCTCATTTGGCAGACAGGTTAATATGTATTTATTATCACTGAATCCCATTTGCAGGTTACCCCAGGGAACAATAATGGGTGAAGCTGCCTCTAAAAGAAGCCTAAAATTTGTAATTCTACCAACTTACAAAGCTGGCCTTTTGTAAAAATAATTCAAGAGACAGAAATAATTGGGCTATTGCTTTCTTCTGTCCCCTGGCCTCAACCATTTCATATGGACAAAATGCTAAAAGAAACCACCACCTCAACAAGGACTAAGTATTGTTAGTTTAAAAATGCTTATTGGTACAAATGTGTAAATAAATATTCTGGCAGCATTTAGCTGACCATGACTAAACTTAAAAATAAGCAGGATAGACCCTGAGTAATAATTGGATGGGTGATTGCCTGGGTTACTGAGAAATTTAAAAAGTTCCTAAAAGAAGCTACTGTCTTAACATTTTCCAGAATTCAATCATTCACTAGTCAAGTTCTATTCAAGGGTGTGCAAAACAAATGTTCTAGAAAATTTCATTCAGATTTTTTTAATACCACATCTCAATGTATTATTTCATTGTTCGTAATGTATAGAAGAGAGAGATTGATTCCTTGCTTTACAGTTTGGCCATAATTGGCCCAGAGAGATCATACAGAGAGAGAGCATGGCTATGTTAGTCCTTGACTTACAACAGTTCATTTAGTGACCGTTCAAGGTTACAGCGGCACTTATGACCTTTGCAGCATCCCCATTGTCACGTGATTTACATTCGGAAATTTGTCAACTGACTCACATTTATGACGGTTGCAGCGTCACAGAGTCATATGATCCCCTTTTGCAACCTTCTGATTAGCAAAGTCAATGGGGAAACCAGATTTACTTAACAACCATGTTACTAATTTAAGAACTGCAATGATTCACTTAACAAATTTCTCACTTAGCAACATAAATTTTGGGCTCAGGTGTGGTCATAAGTTGAGGACTACCTGTAATTTGAAAACTGCCTGAATCTTGTGATTGTCATCACATTTAAAAGAAAAGCCAGTGAAACTCCTCCCTGCCTCTCCAGGCCTGATTGCACAGTACTGTGGTTATCATTATCTCCTCATTACTTAAAGTTGGAATATACAGTGTGGTATTCAGGGATACCATAGTTAAACACCTTCCCCCCAAAGCACCTTTAAGATTTTAAGATTTTAAAAAATATTGATTTAATTAAAAAGCAGGGATATGCAATCTCATCATCGAGGGATGTTTTATGACTGGCCATACCCACCATAGAAGTCATTTTGTGAATATAAAAATTCTTTCCATGACAATTAATTTTTGTTGGGTCCTTAATAGTCCAAATCTGCTCATTAATCTAAAAAAAGCAACTTTCCTAAAATTAAGGAAGGAAACTGAAGGTCTATCTGGAATAGCAGCCTCAAAATTTTCCATGGCATTTAACATTTCCATAAAAGAAGATGGTGTTTCAAGAACAATCTCTAACAAAAATGTATTATGTTGGTTAACATAAATAGATGGGGAAACCAGTGGAAAATAAGAGCACAGAAAGGTGCGAGATTTAGGAATGTTCTCGAGGTGTGGTTTGAGTGTACATGATACCATACTGCAACTAAGTAAATTTGGCCAGTGATCTCTCTAGATCATGTATGTGCTGCTTTGAATTTAATTGATGACTGGGGATAAAAAATGAACAAGGGAGCATTCTCTAAAAAATGTTCCCACTTGGAACATTTAGGTTCAGGGGATCTTCTATGCCCATTTCCAAAATAAAGGTAAAGACATGCTCACAGGGTCTGTTCCTAACACCGATGATGAAGCGTGCATTGCAATGTCACAATGCAAGACCTGCCGTTTCCATACTTGTGTCATGGTGTCACAGACTGATACATAAGGGGCAGAGTCTGTCTCCACCTTGTACTGCACGCGTAGGTGTTTGCCCCTGTGAAGACACCCACGGTGTTTCTTTGTAGACAAAGTAATGAGATGATTAACATAATGCATGATAGCATTGAGTAAGTTAGGCAAAGAATGCACTGTATTTCATTCACATCCTGATGCAATTGATGCAAATATTCTGCATTGTTTGTTTGATGAAGTCACAATGAATGCATGTGATATTATGGCTTCTACCCAATGCATACAGTGAAATTTAAACACTCCATCCTCGCTATTTTCCATCAATATTTGGGCCCTACCTCTTGACTATTTCTTCATGAATGGTGTCTATGACTTTAATAAACTATAACATTCTTTCATATAAAAACTAAAAGATTATCTGCAAACCTTCCAGGCTCATAGAAGGCTAAGAAGAGGAAAAATATATAGCTGTACTCTATAATGTGATAATTTATTATCAATACAGGGACTTCTGATTATGCAAACTTTAGACCATCAGAGATACATTCCAAAAGGATGTGACGTAGATAGCCCATAGCTTCGGTAACCATACATTGGGAATTTCTGAGTTAGTTAACCACAAATGTTTTGGGAAGATTCTTTAAAAATAGTTTTCAAAAAATTAGCTAAAGCAAAATTGAATGGGTAAATTATGTGCCTTGGATATTTTGATCGTAATCTGGTTCTACATTGTGTCTTTTCTGCTAAAGGAATATACATTTCAATAGTTATCCTATACCCCAGGTAAATGGAGAGGATCTTCTGTAGTGGCAATCCCACTTACAAAATACTATTTCCAAAAACTGCTGGGTCTTTATATTTTCCACAGCTTTAATGTAGCATTTTAAGTTCTCGGTATAACCTGGTTTTTAATCTTGCTTTCTTTTCCCATATGCTTCCATTCGAATTATTCATCTGCACATTACATATATTTTTAAAATCCTCTTAAACTGTTTTGAGGTGGCAAAAATAACTATAATAAATAAAATAAATATGCACACAAAATGTGACACATGGCGGAAAATAAACTCTTGGGACAGAGAATGTTATAAATTTTAGGAAAAAGATCAAGTAAGCCTCTCGGCAATAGGCAACAGTGTACTAAGTAAAAAGATGATGCTACAAAAGTGAATCTCTGAATTTAACTATTTTTATTCATTTTTATTTATGTTTCATATTTATAAACTGCCATCTCCCTCAGATACTGATCAAGGTTTGTCAGCCTCTGTCTTTTCTTCCATGTAGCCTTTTGGAGCAGAAAATGAAGGGTTCAAAAAGGCTGCCTCTTCTAATCCTTTAGCCTAGGAAAGGTTGCTATAAGACCTATGAAAACTGAGACCCTTTTCCAAATACCACTTAAAAGCACCGAGAAAGGACATTCCCAGTGACTTCCAATACTTACTTTTTTATGGCTAAGCAGGGCTTACACAGCACTGTTTTTCACAAATAAAAATATTTTGCTACTATTTAATCCCTATTTGTCCTTTGCCCTATCATCAATGGATTGCAGTCCTGTTTCCCCACTTCCTTACAGTTGTTTTCTTGGCTTCTCACCCTACATTCTTTCTTCTACTGGTCAGAAAAATTCAGTAATGATTTTGTTCTGATTCTCTTCCTCAATTTGCTCACCATTCATTAGCCTGCTACTCCAGAATGTGGATTTTTGTTGGGCTTCAGCAATCTGTCCAAAGACTTGTTTTTCCATCACTTTTTAAAAAGACTCTGGAGTTGCTACAGGCTAACAGGATACGTGTTTATATATCAAACACATATATAATATTTGTCAATCCTGAATTTCATCTTGAATATACTGCATATATAGACCCCTCAAAGTACACTATTATTTCAGTAATATAACTATTACTATTCTCCTGTCTAACAGTTGCTTTTTTCTAGAGTTTCTTGCTCGGTGAATCCAGCTAGCAGAAGAATAACTCTTGATTTCATAATATATCTGATCACAGAACTAGGCTTAGTCTTAGACATTTGTTACTTTATATAGCATGTATACACTACATAGTCTGTTTTGCAGTATAGTTGAATGTTCATGGATCCATATCAATTTCTTTCTGGTTTTATGACTCATTGATAATAGCTTAAAGGATTGATTAATAGGAGTGGGAACCTGGAAAATCTCCAAATATTCTGGACTTCAACTTCTGGAAACGCAACTCAGGTTGGCCAGTGATGCTCTAGCAACATCTGGAGACCATAAGCTATCCATTCCAGTTCATACTTTTAATCCTTTCTTTCCGGAGTCGTACACCAGGACCCATGCGTATTTTTCTCCCAATGTTGCCTCCAAAATATTTTGCAAGGGATTTTTTTTGTCTGTTTCTCTATCAATAGCCCTCTTTTTCTACCTTCCAAGAAACAAACCAAAGGGCAATAGGGCAGCAAAGGGATTGCTTTTCTTACTTACTTCTGCAACTGTTCTGATCTATATCTATTAATGCTGTTATTCAACAGTAGCCTATAACCATAATTATGTTAGCCAGGCAGTCCCCCCTCCCCCCCAGATTTCTTAGCTTTAGAAAAAAAAATTGATTTAAACATCCAGTTCAGCCTTTCAACAGATAATTAGCGAGATCAAAATAGTCATAATATTTTGACTATGTCTCTCTCAACAGCTTTTTCGTCAAAGAACAATACACAAATATAAGTTGTATCAATCAAATGCTAACCACATTTTCTTATACCAAAACTCTTGTTTTGTTTGTTCACTTATTTGTCCAATTTAGGTGCCACCCATCTCACTCTCAGAGTGACCACATCCCATAAAAGAATTGCATGACATACCTTAAGTTCTCTGAAGAATATGCTACTCCTAGCCCACTCGACAATTGAGAAGAGGGTTTGATCAGCCATTTTGCACATAAGCCCAAAAGTGTTGAGCTTTTCATGCTTGCTTCTGTTGGCCTGCTCTTGTTGCAAGTAGGCCATAATCTTAGCTTGGACTTGCGGCTCATCTGGCTCACACTTCAAGAGTTCCAAAATCAGATGAGGAATACTTGCTGGTGAGCTGGTCTGATGGTAACCATCCATGTAAGAGTAGCCCATTATCGACTCTGGAGAGCTAGTATAAGGATCAGGGTACTCAGACTTGATAGCACGGCTTGGAAAGTGACTGTAGCTCTGATAACCTTGCAGGCTACCATGTGGCGGCATTGTCATGCTAATTGGAGAGGTTACAAAAGGACTTCGGTCATAGTCTGTGGGAGGCAAGGCTGTATGGTTCAGAGGTAGGCCCTTGGAGGCAGAATGGATGTTCTGGATTGCAGAAGATATTGTGAGATCAGTGGGCATTGCTTGAATCACCTGAGTCATGGCTTCTAATTTGAGTCCATTCGCTCGGATGAGAGCTTTCTTCTGCTGCTTCAGTGCCCTGTCCCTCTTGTACATGGGTCCAAATTTGTTCCGACCTCCACGCATTCGGTCAGCTCTCACAGCTGTTGAATGTAGTGGTGAAAAAAAAGTTATTGGTATCACATTGCAGACATGATACAAATATAAATACTGATAAGAATCTCATCATTTTTAGTCCTTGATCAACTTGTAGCACAGATTTATGTTGAGTATAGCTGTTTAAAGGTTTTTATTTTATTTTAGTGTGCTTTGGGGGGTACAGTGGTTATAATACAGTATTGCACTCTAACTCTGCCTATTGCCAGGAGTTCTATCTTGATTGGCTTCCATCTTTCCTTAGTCGTAAAATGAGGAACTAGATTGTTGGGGGCAATATGCTTATTCTGTAAACCACTCAGCGAGTGCTGTAAGGCAATATGAAGTGGTATGTTAGTCTAAGTGCTGTTGTTATTGTTATTTATTGTAATTTCACTTCTGTTGAACCATCTGAGAAGGTCTAACATGATGAATAACCATAATATATTAATTTGCAAGCATTTACAACTTTCTTGCTACATTGCTGTATGAAAGCATACTGGTGAATAATCTAAAAAAGCATAATTCAAGTTTAGTGTATTAAATTTTCTAGTACAATCTAACAGGAGAGGGCTAATAAATTATTCTGCTAAGCACAAAGGACTCAAAATTGCATTTGGGAGCAGTGCAAGACTCTTTAATGACAGCTTTTCAAAATGCTTATCATTTATTTTTTCCAATGTTTATACTTTTTTGACTTAACCCCTTGAGTAGATGTTATTTAAAGGCATGTAATGCTCTTCACATTGGCCCTTACTCTGAAAAGAGGAAGTTAACCAATTTTGGAGAGAGGTTATAAGTTGCACTATTGTTATTTCCTCACGTTGACCAAAAATAAAAGAATTTTGCAACTTCCAATGCCATTCCAATCACATCAGAATTAGGGTTGTGGAGAAAATTTGTTGGCCTGGGTTACAGTACTATGTTGCTAGAACATGTTTTGAAAGCAGCAATATTTTACCAAGACTATCCTTCCCAAAGGTATTCAGACAATAAGAAGGGCCTTTGACAGCTTGGTGACATGCTGAGATAGCTGGAGGTTACGTTACTAAGCTTTTATCTTATAGATTAGCATGCCATTAAAAATGTATTAGAAATCCTAGGTATACAGAGACCTATAAAAACTATCATAAAGATGTTAACAATTAATGATTTGATCCTAAAATGTAATTTATGAACTAGAATGCAAGACTGTGTATCATAATCAAGGGAACATGCATATAAATATTAAACACATTTATAGCTGAAAGCGGGAGTTCCTTCCCATTCTGCTGATAACAAAGAGGAAATCTGTTCATATAGGAGAATATTGCTAGGTAATCTTTAATAAATAAATAAGAAAACAAATATTGGTCAGAAACACATCCAGTCTTATTTTCTTGTTGGCAAAGAAAAGGTAAACAGAAATGCCTAACAAATTACATTTAAACAGTTTTATCTATTCTACTCTACTCAATGCCACATTCTGGCATTAATTTTTGATTGCTTTTTTTTAAAGAGGTAAATTCAGCCTCCTCCGATTATGGATTTTCCAAGATATAAGAGGCATGTAGCACATTCAAACAAGATACACTGACCTCTTTTCTTAATTATCATCTTTATACAAGAGTTATAACTTCTGCAAAGAAGTCAAGTCATGTTTCTTTTGGAAACTAGCATTAAAGGTTTCTGTGGAGCATTTGGTATGCTTCATCTCGATATATCTCATCGAACAATTTCTGAAAGATTGGGGCTATATGTAAAATGTGTAATGGGATTTTTCAGTGTATTTACAGAAGAATAAAGCTCAGGGTTGAACTGAAGGGTTATTGGTGCTCTCTGAGCTAGGTTGTTTTTTTTGCAGACATCTCATTACCCAACCTAGATAATATCATCAATGCTAATGACTATCTCTGAAGATGTCTATGGAGATTCTCAGTAATCCAGGTCATGGTTGTCCCAAAGATGCTTTTTCAAAAGGCAACTGGACTTTGTTTTACCTTGAAGATTTTCACTTCTTATCACTTCAGTTGAAGAAGCTTCTTGGATGAAAAGTGAAATGTCTTCAAGGAAAAACAAAGTCCATTTGCCTTTTGAAAAAGCACCTTTGGGATAGCATTGATAGCGTTACCTAGTTTGGGTCATGAAACATCTGCAAGAATACAACCAAATTCAGGGAGCACCAAGGAGCCCTCATTCACAGAACACTTTATGCACATGCAGCCTCCTAATGTTTCTAACTTTGTTCCACAATAGTCATGTTTTTGGTGATATAATCTGTTACACCCTTCTGTCACACTCTTGTGTTCCTTATTGATTTTTTTAAAAATGGAGAGACTATTAAGCCAGTAGTAATATCATAGCTTCTCTGGATAAGACAGAGGTACAAAGTATTAAAATATTTCTAGGTAATGCCGATATAGACAGCGAAAGCACTTTTGAAAAGAATTTGCATCTTGCTCCCCTTCTAAACCTTCTAAATATTTTTTGCTCTTAAACAAGAAGCAAACTTGTCTTGGATGAGTTTGTGTGTGTGTGTGAGCCTGACCTTGTAAGGTGGATTTGCAAAAGAGGAGTACAAAATATAGAATCACTTGAGAATTGTTTTCTACTTCCTACCCAATCTCCATTTATTGTATCATTGTTATTTTGGGAAATGCAGTTTTCAAAACATGCATTTGATGCAATGACTCTTAATTCCGCCCTGATATTATCTGTTAATTCTAATCTAGATTGCTGTAGTTCAAGGAGTCTGAACAGCTCCAAAGTTAGGTTTAATTGGCAGAATTAAATTATTCTGGAATGAGAAATTTATGGATTGCAATCTCTGCGGGCTAAGCTGCTCACAAGTTCTACATCTGTCCATAAGAAAATAGTGAATGAGAAAATTAGCTGATTTGCAGTCTTTAGCTTGAGAATTTATGAACTGAACCAATGCTGGTGACTTTTCAAAATACAACTAGACCGTAAGAATATTTATAAATAATAAATATTATTATAAATGTTTATAAATAAATAATAATCACTCCTTTTTCAGATAACAAATATTTTGCATTATCTCAGAATTAAAGCAACTTCAAAAAAATAATGAAATCCCTACCAATAAATTTTAATTACTCATTTGTTGACTAAAGATTTAAATTACTAATAATTAAATTATAGTTCTACATCTTTGAAAATATATGAACATTAAAACCAATAACCGCACAGTACTAAATGTTAGAAGTAAGATCAATTGTTATCAGTGGGATGTTCCCAATATTGTGTTTTTAACTGGACTATTAAATATCAATGAGGAGAAGAAATAAAGAATAAGCCAATCCCCATAACTAGAGACATATATATATATAAATACAAATATTTGGCATGATAATTTTCTCTCCCATCATTGAATTCTTACAAACCAATAAAAATGACATACAGCATTATTTTCAAACTAGCAATGATTTAACCTAACAGAGGTGGAACCACGTAGACTGTTGAATTTGAAGTTACAAAAAAATGGCAAAAGTGAATTCCATCAATATTCACTGTTAAAAAATACTACTAATAGTCTACATTAGGCAAATATGTATCAGAAAAATTTCAAAACTTTTTGACAGCAAGATTCAGTGTGTGTGGTGTATTTCAAGCTAACTTTTGTTTCCTTGTTTTAGACTGTAATAATACTCTGAACACAATAATGTGACAAGATGTAGCTCATATGTTATCAATTGCCTATGGAGCATTATAATATACCTGAATAATTTCATAAACACTGAAAACTATTTCTATTGGATGAGTAATGAGGGTTTTTTGTTGGTTTTTTAAAAAAGAAAACCAAAAACTCTTTCTATGAAGTGTTAAATCATTGTTTCATCAGTGATTAGCCCAGCTGCATAATCCCTGCATACAAGGAATTCCACTGATAAACAAGAATGATCAATTGTTCCTGAGAAGGGGAAAAAGTCCGATGTTCTGCATTGTATTTATAACTTTCGGATATACCTGAAATGATTTCATTTTAGAGATCACTACAGTATCAATTTTCCCTCGACTATTTATTTTGCCTGCTCTGATTAAATTTTGTTTGCCTAATAAGTATTTATGATTAATTCTGGATAGTGTGCATTCTTTCTAAATACCAGAATTATACAATTATACATACTGACCCTACATGTTCTAATGCTTACATCCGAAATGTAGCCTCTAAGTACCATAGCAGCAAATGGGACAAGGAAGCCTTCAAAGCTCTTTGAGATAAAGTTGTAATAGTGAATCATAAACTTCCACTGTTTTTGGTCCGTCATAAGCAATCATTCTTTGAAACAACACCTCAAATGACAGCAGTTTAAATGATGTGCATAGAAGGACTTGTAATTATTTTTTTGATACTTATGCAGCAGCAATTGCAGGCCTTACCTTCCAACTTCATCCCAACACTTAGACATTTTTGAAACCGACAATAAGGGCAGCGTTTTCTTTGAGTTTTGTCAATTTGGCAGCTTTGATTTTCTATACACGTGTACCTTTTGTTGTTCTGGACTGTTCGCTTAAAGAAACCCTGTAAAATAGACAGAACGTATTTACAAATTGGGCACAAATGGCTTGAACCAGGAATTGACTTCAGATTATGAAAACATTCACCCAATCCTGTCTTCTACTGTCATCCTGCTAATTCAGAATGTATGAAATGACTGGTTTGGTTCCACATTTCCTTGGAGGAAACCCACTAGGCCACAGGCATAATTTTTCTATGGCTGGTATACTCTGGTGTTGATTTACATCAGATCCTGGCAAGGCATCTTTATTGTTTCCCTAGTCATCATCTACCAGTACCAACTTGAATGTATTTATTTATTTATATTTATTTAATTCGTCAAGCACGTATTAGATAACAGATATACTGTAAGTATAAACATGATTATCAATACATGAAATGGATACAAATAAAAGGGAATATTAGGACAGGGATGGTAGGCATGCTGGTGCGCTTATGCATGCCCCTTAATGAATGAATTAAAATTCTTTCAAAGGATCCCAATTTTTTTAAGTGGCCTTTCAAAATCACCTAATGCTGAATTTTAAAACAAATCTTCTCTAAGATGTAAAAAAAACCCTTACCTTTTATTTTTATTTTTTAGATTTCACTAATATGAATTCTAACTTCAGTTCTAAATACCAAATGAAAGTAAGTTTCCCCAATCTACAACTTGTTACTCTGGTTACTCCTGCCTCTGCTAGTATATTATTCTTCACTTTATCATCCATCATTACTGCTATCATCTTCATTCTCTGATATTTAAAACTGAATTTTAAGC
Organism: Pseudoxenodon macrops; assembly: GCA_032467955.1. Lineage (NCBI taxonomy): Eukaryota > Metazoa > Chordata > Lepidosauria > Squamata > Pseudoxenodontidae > Pseudoxenodon > Pseudoxenodon macrops. Next base: position 248,648 of record JANHFT010000809.1, on the reverse strand, counting down.
TGCCTATAGAGATTCTCAATTTTAAACTGAGTTTGGGATTCTCTGGGATTTAAAAAAAAGTTACTTGCAAGACTATCTTTCTTCCCCTTTCCCCCCAACACTAAGTACAGCTACATAAATTACTTCTGGTGTCCTTATTGATTAAAATAATGTACTAAATAACAGATATTTCGGTTCTCATGTCTCTTTATAGTCTGGGAATAGTGGATGATAAATATAATTATATGGGGATGGTATTATAGTGTGATTAACTTTTGATTCAGCATGAATGCTGACTTGGTCAAAAGATCCCTTAACCAAATGTGACTCATGTAACTTTAGCAGATACAGATTCCGACTGCGTAAATATTTCTGTATAGAGTCCTAAAATTATGTGTGTTACTCCAGAAAGTGTGCTAAAATGACGTTGCTTTAGTACTATGAAGTAAACAATTTGCTTCTATACTAATCCAGAATTATTTTACACAATTGCAATTTAGTCCATATCTCAGGCAAGAATCAAGGTTTTATTAGTGGGGTGCATGGCACTGGCCTATAATTTTGAGACTCCAGCTGATACACATAAAATGAAATGCATGAGCAAATATATATATATATATATATTCTTCATAGTGATGAATGGCATTTTAAAACCATTTAATTGATTTCCACTTAATCACCTTGCAGATAAATATGGACATAAAATGCTGTCTATGTATGGGTGTGTATGCACATTTATAAGTATGTGCAAGCATAAAAAGAATGTCAAGAGAAATTTACATTTGCATCCTGAAAGATGAAAAACTTGAAACAGTTGCCTTCAATATTGTAGCCCTGAAATTTATCAGGAACAAGATGCAGCAACAATAATACTCAATGTATATAAATCAACTAAAATCAATATTGAGGACAGTTGGGAATGAAAGTCTCTCTACAACTACATCACTTCACGACAACCAAATATTTAGAGGCAGTAAATATAGCAACTGTATACAGAACACCGTGGGCAAGTTTTTCTTTCCATTGGCTAAAAAAGAGATTCTTCTTACTCTTTACATAACTTCTGCCTTCAGAGAATTCTACTGCACTCCTTCACAATATTCCTTTTCCCATTAAAAATAACAGAAGTATGATTGTCTAGCCTTTTTTCTTGATCTGATTTTCAGCTCCCTCCCCCACTTTTCCCATGAAAATAAATTGTACAAAACCTTGCAACTTTCACAGGTAAGGAGTCCATAGTGATACCCAGACACTTTATCTCCACAGACTGGACACAGTTCTTCAAGATCTTCATCATAAGAGTAATTCACCATTTTAAACTGAGACACTGGGAGTGGGGGGGAAAAAGAAGAAAAATAGGGGGAGGAATTAAACCCTATGAGAATGTACACAAAACATTTGATACATTATTTATTTCTTCACTGGGGAAACAATTCCAGGACATCCATGGGTTTTTATTTCCCTTTAAATCCTCAAAACAAGAAAACACAATTTTGAAACAAAAGATTTTTTTTTAAGCAACCAAAAATATTCTCTCCAAATTCAATTTAGCAGAATAAAACCTGTTAAAACTACCCACAGTTCTAAACACACAGCAAACATTTTATTTTACTAATCCCAAAAACTAGTTCCCCAAAATATTAAATTCTTAGTTCACTCCTATTTGTGCTTACACATAAGTAGGCAGGACTAGTTCAAGACATCCTACTCTGAAGTATACATGCCTGAGGCTGCAGTCTTACTTTTCTTCAGTTTATTGTTCTTGGGATAAAGATCGCCATTTATTTGTACTATATTTAAAATGTAATTGCATTTAAAAATTAAAAATCAGATGACTAAGTGGAAAAGTAACTTGTCTCTGTACTTTGAAAATTCTGCTATAACAAGTCACCTTAAACAATGTTTACCTAACCCCCATTTCAAATTCACAAAACTAGTAGTCTGAGAGGGGAAAAATCAACAGTTTACAACAGTATTTTAGAAGAGAGATGAAGGGAAGGGGAAAAAGAAGGAATTGTAATTTTTACATATCCATCAAACTTGTCTTTACAAAATAACCATTCTTCTGCCTTCACTCTTTTTCCTTACTGTCTCAACCCACCAGAGAAAATACACCAACTGTTTAAGGATTTACAGAGACCCTTTGGATTTCTCTTGCAAACTTCTTCAAATGCTGGTAATTAAAAACAAAGAAGAAAGTTTTACGGCAATCCTTCCTTCCTTCCTTCCTGGGAACACAGATCTTTTACTTGAGACAGCAGAGAGAAAACTCTTGGCGCGATCCTAAGAATTAATTCAATGAGATGGAAAGACCCAACTGATTTAGGAGCGAGATCCACATAAAAGAACCCGATTCTTGTCGGGGGATCGAGGGACTCGGTGTCCCGCTGACTCAGGGTGGGGGTGGGGAGAACCAGGAAGATCTGCTAGGTTGAGTTCCCCACTCTCTCGCTTCTCGTCGCCCTCCCGGACTATTCTAAGGGGGGGGAAAGTGGGCCGATCTCATTAAGAGAAGAAGAGATCGCTCGCCTGCGGGAATTTAGAAGAGTCTTTTTCTGGTGGTCTAGAAGGCAGAGAAAAAAAAGTACGCTGGGCCCGAGTCGGAGTAGCGATCCAGGTTCAAGGGAGGCCAGGTGTAGCCAAGGTAAGTAACTGGGGCCAGACGGGGGCAGAGAAGGATCTTCTTCATCCCACTCCGAAGAAACTTCGCCAGCTGCTGACCTACCGTTTCTTCCCCTGTCTACAACTCCACTTCGTTTTCCACCGATTTGCTCCATTGAGGAAGCGATCCTTCCCCAGGTGACCAGAATCCCAGGAAAGAAGGTTCGCGAATGTCTACTACGGGGAAGGGGTGGGGGTAGTGGAT
>JANHFT010000809.1:213619-225086 GCA_032467955.1 Pseudoxenodon macrops | reverse complement strand
TAATAATTAATTTAACTGTTAAACAGCCAAACTAGAATTCATCAAGAAAGCTAATACATTTCTTACAAATTAAGCAGGGCAACACTTTGGCGCACATGAAATCTGAGCATTCATCCTCCAGGATCATGATGGAGGGTTCAGTTTGCAAAAAGTGAGGAAAGGTTTAGGGAATCTCCCTGAAAGAATAGGGCTGTGTTGTGATATGATAATGACTTAGGTGTTCTCTCCTTTATCTTGTTTAATTTGATCACCAACAATGTTGAAAGTGGCTGCTACGTGATGGTACTTTGTACTTTGGCTTAAGCCTCTATCGCTTCGACACCATTGTTTCGATAAGCTGTTTAGGGTGTTTTTGAGATGCACTGATGGCATATGGTAATCTTACAGACCTAAAATACACAAATCGCTTATTGTCCTTATAGGGGAACATAGGTGAGGGATAGTCCAATTTACAGCTTTTTAAATGCTGTATTAGTACCAAAACGCATTCCTTCCCATAAAGAAACACATGTTCAGCAGTGGATGCTATTAATGGATGCTCATTCCCCATAGCTTTCCAATGGGTGACAATGGTGTGCTTTAAGATTCCACTCTTCCTTACCAATATGGAGATAAGACATGGGAAATTGTAACCGAACAAGGCCTTGGACTTTGGGGTCTTCATAAATGCTGCCATATGTAAATGTGCTGTACCGTTGCTTTACCAAAAAATGTTGGTGTTATTTTTCCATTGGGACCCATTAAAATGGGATTGTGCATCATTTAAAAGTACATACTAAGGGGATATATTTCTGTGGGTATGCATGAACGAACATCCCTCTGTTTCTTCAAGTAGTTAGCAGGCCGCAAATGAAATCTCAAGTATGTTTCTCAGCTAATTTGTCAGAGCGAGGCTGCTGTCTCAGGCAGCAAATGCTGATGGACAACAATGCTCTTGCTTTTCTTTCTGCTCTTACCAACTGTCCTCTACTGAAGGATGACATCATGTACAGTATGTCACACCAGTTGTTCTGGACTCCTTAAATTTAACCTGCTCCTCAGATCTGGAAGTTAATATTAAGGGCAGCCAGATCTGAGCTGCATAAATCTGGTTGACCATCAGATGGTAGTAAGTATGGAAAACCTGGTATCTTGATTTTTATCACCCAAACCAGGTAGGCCTGCCACTTTGGAAGGGCTCAAATCAATTACATATATGGACTGGAGCAGAACTGCTACTTGCCCTTCAGGTTCTACACCATTTTAGCTTTATCCGACTGTTTATTGCAACAGGAAACCTATGCTACTTTACCTTTATATATAGATATTTATATTTTTCAAGAGATGTTGTTACCATTTGTGATGGTGTGTGAGAATGACCTTGACAGAGGAGGGGAAAAGATGCTGCCTAGGGAACGATCATATAAGAGAAAGGGGGGACCCCCCCAGTGGCTTAGTGGTCAGAGGAAGTAATTTAGGAAGGTGGGAAATTTGTCTTTTCAGGCTTGCAAGAGTTGGTTAATGTAGCCTTACAATAGAGTTGAATTAGCTCATCTGGTCATGTTTCCTGTCCGGTTTATCTGGAAGGCTGACTAATATTTTAAAAGCTGGATATTCAGTGTTACATTTACCATTTGGACAAATGGCTTTAGGGGTGGGAACCTTTGATCAATAGAGGTCATAGTCCTTACTACCCCAATCCTTATTACCAAAGAGGAGGTATGCTGGAAAATGCTGTTTAACAGCATCTGGAACTTTTCAAATTCTTTACCCTTTCAGAACCAGTGCAAATGAAGCAGCATATAGAGTTTTTGCTCTCAAATCCATCTGTAAAATACTGGAAATGTAACTATTATTTTGAGCAATTTAGCAGCTTGGGAAGACCAGCACCTTGGCTAGGCCTAATTTCGGTACTGTAAAACCTGAATTAAGAGAATAGATCCATTTGTAAGCATTTCCTTATCTTTCTGTGAAGCAGAGAAATAATTGCCGTGTGTGATGGAAATGAGAACTATTTATATCCAGAGGAATCCTGATATCTTCTCAATATGTGACTTCCTAGTTTTTCCCCCCCACTCCCCCCATGAATAGTCATCATCTCCATGGAGCTTAAGTGTGAATTATTTTTGCCTTTGGATTGTAACTTTTGCCAACTATTTTCCTCTGCTTTTATTAAACAAGGTAGTAGCATGAGAAAATATAGAATGCACATATGGAGACACTGAGCTCATTTAATCTTGCTGTGGAGGAACCAGCTGGCAGCAGGGTTTCCTGAGCACCTGCGTTTACATTGATGGCTATTTCGTCATATTAGTCCGAGAAACTGAAACATATAAAGCTTTCAACAGTGGCTAAACTCTACCAAATAGCCCAGGCTCTCCCGGCAGACATGAACTCCTCAGCTAGTTCATGGAGACCAATGTTGCTGGATTATCAACCAGCATCACCCTCTGCCTTCTCCATATATCATTTTTAGCCATCCTTTGAAATTAAATACAAACAAATACCTTGTGCAATGTCATGCTTTTCTACCTATTGAGCTGAAACCAGTCCTGGACACTACCTGCTCCCTATAAATGTATGTACAGGAATCGCTCGATTTACAACAGTTCATTTAGGGACCATTCAATGTTACAATGGCACTGAAAAAAGGGAGTTATGACCATTTTTCGCACTTTGCAGTATCGCCATAGTCACGTGATGAAAATTCGGATGCTTGGCACCTGACTCCTATTTATGACGATTGCTGTGTCCCAGGGTCATGTGAGCACCTTTTGTGACAAGCAAAGTCAATGGGGAAGCCAGATTCACTTAACAACCATGTTAGCAATTGCAGTGATTCATTTAACAACTGTGGCACATGGGCAAAATTCCCTTACCGGTAAATGTTTCACTTAGCAACAAAAAATTTGGAGCTACTGTATTTTGTTTGATGACTAGGGTAAAAATACTTTCAAGTGAATAATGATTGAACTGTTAAATGCCATTTTATGCAAGATTATTCTGAAGTTAGCCTCCAACTCAGGGAATACAGAGTGTAGCTTTGATTTAGTTCTAGAATCAGAACTGAACCAAATTAAAACCTGCATTTTTGTAATATTGTAGACATGAACTGGAACAATGCCTGAATATCTTAGAAAAGTATATTATTGGTGGTGTATTCATTTAGTATATTCAGTGTACACATAAAGGGAAGAAAGCGGCATCCTAATGTTCCATTATACACAATGAGAGAGGAAAAAAATCTATAACAAATTTCCTCTAACTTTGATCTCTTCAGATAAACTGGAACTGCAGTTCTCAGAAGACTTGGCCTAGAGAAAGATGTCCTAGGCTGAACTCACCATTTCCCATGAAAGTACCATTGCAGAGTCCACCAATCCAAATAGACTTTGGCCTTCCAGCCTCAATCACATATTTTGGACAGAATAAATAAAATATAAATAGAGGGACACAATTTATACTTAGCAACATTTGAGATTTATCCAGGCTTGTTCTGGGGGAAAAAAGAGTGAGATACCAAAGCTGTGGTTCAGTTCAGCTAAGTGTGAAAATAAGGACCCTGCTGGAAAGAATGGGAAAAGGGGGAAAGGAAAGGATTCTGTGAACTTCAGTTTTCCTTTCTGCACTATTGCTGTGTAGCAGTTCATGATACTATGTTTTTCTTTAAATAATCAAAGATTTGATTCAGACTTAGGCTGGGTTCACATCTGGCAGAAAGTTAAGTTGAAAGTTCTTGGTTTGGGTTTAATACAATGTGTCAATTAACCATCACAATGATTTATATTGTGTATAAATCATGCACAATTATGATTCATTCAATAAAACCATAGTTAAAGAAATTCTAGCTGAATGTGATCAGGCTGAACCTGACCTTAGCTAATGGTGAGATCGTGGATAACATTGGCACAGTTATTCAAATAATGCATGAATAGTTCAAAGAAATGACAAATTGTGACTTAGTGTGACATCTGAATTTTTTTAGGTGTTAATCACACTGCCTGGTTGCCTTTCCTCCTGACATCTATTTCTTTTTAGAGAGAAATAACTAATAACACTGATATGTACTCAGCCCAACCCATATGTCTATTAATATACTTTTCAACAATGGCTTAGTGGCTTTATTTATTCAATTGCATTTTTTATCTCGCCTTTCATCTAGAGCAGTGTTTTCAAAGTATGTTCTGAGGAGTATGTTCTTGAGATCCCTCAAGACCCGCTCAGGGGACTGGAAACTCAAAATTATTTGCCAGCCTATGTTGAAAAATAAATACAAGATTAAAATTCCATCAAACAATCATGAGAAGTAGTAGTGGCAGCAAATGTGTCACTTTTAATTTTTAATGCAATAATTATTGATAAGCCTAGCTTATCAAACAAAATCACTTTGGGGATTCTTTATAATTTTTTAAAGTGAGACAGGATTCTGAGGGAAAACAGTTTAGGATCTAGAGCAGTATTTTTCACCCTTTACAGCATGAAAATGTGTAGACTTCAACTCCCAGAATTCAGGCTGGGGAATATCCACATATCTCCAAGGTTCATAAACATTGATCTGAAGCTCAAAGTAGCCCTCCTCCTATTTTCCCCACAAAACAGCCCTGTGAATAGATGTGATATATGTTTTTTAGTTTAGAACCCTGAACCTTGTATATGAGCATCACACTCACATAAATGATTCCAAGAAGAAGGGCCAAGAAGGGAGAAATGGTAGAGCTGTTCAGAGTATCAAGGGCCTTTTGACAGATGACAATGAAGCTGTGTAAAAAGAAGCATGAATGCCTGTTCTTGATGCGAAACCCCAGGTCCACATGTAAAGGTTAAATTAAACTGTTTCATTACTAAAAGCCTATGCAAAGGAATCTGCTCAATTAGATCAGGGTCAACAGCACTCAAGGTGGTGTTGGACTCAGTTCTTTTCTGGCTATGTAGGGATTCTAGGCTGATTTCCCTTTTTACTCTTTCCCCAGGTTCTGCTTTCCCTTCTCCTAAAGTTCTATACTTGGATCAAAATACTAAGTTGAGAATTTTACTCAGAACCAAACACAGCCATTTTGAATGCTGGTGTTTAAGATATTCTACATTACTCTGGACAATCTCAGTTCAGTGTTATCTTATGTCTTGGGCCACTAATCGTGTGTCTGCTACTTTTGCATTAGATTTGGTGGGGTGATCTGGGAGGTGGGCTAAGTGCCCAGCAACAGCCGTTGAAACAGCGCATGGCCCTGCAAGGAGACTTTCTGCAACTGGTTAGTAATGTCATCTTTGCTTCTGCTGGAATTGGTGTGTCTGCTTCTCATTCCCCTCATCCCATTTCAGTTCAGTGGCTGATTTTTACCTTTGTGTTCTGGTTTTAAAATAAGGTTTGACTGATGATTAAGGAGAAGGATTTTCACTTCCACCCACTGCATTTCTGTTTTGCCCCTTTAAACCTGAAAGTGCATTTTCCATTCCACACCCCCATGCCCTAATTTTCCTTGCTTATTTAGGAAATTTTTGTAGCTAAGTGTCTTATGTGTGCAATAGTGAGAGCATTTCTATCTTACTTGCTAGATAAGAGAGAGAGAGAGAGAGAGAGAGAGAGAATACGACACAACTATTGTTTCCTTTTTAAACAGAAACTTGCTCTTAAGACTTTCCTTCAAACTTTACCAGTTCAGAGCCAGTTGAATAGATGCATCTGTCTACTTCCACTGTAAAACAGTCTGCTCTCCCAAATCACAAATGCAAGAGATGGAGGCAGAAAGGCAAGCAAAAATCTGTTAAGTATGAAGGCGAATATATGTGTCCCAGGATAATGTTGTAGAATCCAATCTGGGTCAGTCACTGGGATGAGAGGTTTTATCTTCTGAGCTTTAAGACTCATGCTGAAGCCAATGGAGACCATGAAGACAAAATCTCTGGTCCCAGTAACTGACTCAGATTGGATCTTACAAAGTTCTGTTGGTCAAAGGACAGAGTGGGTGACAGCTTCGTAGAGGCATAAATTTCCCAACAAAAAAAGGCTGCTCTTTCTGTGTCAGCAATGAACCTAGAATTGTGGTGAGCGAAGAGGAGAAAGGGTTCTTCTCTCAACAAGCAGAAGAGGTGGAGATGCAAAGTCTTCATCTAGTCATCTCCTTACCTCCCTTGATCAATGTAGGGTCCGAGGGCAGAGTCCAGATGAAGAGTTACTCTTGAATCCATGCTCGATACTAGTGCCCAATGTCACCAAAATACTCCCATGGCCAAGAAGGTGTACATATTAAGTCCCGAGGGTTAAAGAAGATGCAAACCCTTCAAACTTTAACACCAATGCTACGCCATGTAAAAACCACTGCAAGGCACAGATCATCAAGGTGGGAAATACTCTGATTATTTTTTGGTTTCAGAAATGTTTAAGCACCAGCATCCTTCCTATTGCTGATACAATATGCAGTCCATATTTTGGCTGGAGGCAAAGAACCCACTCTCGAACAAAGCAAAGTCCTGCTAAAGTGGTTCAACCCCCTGTTAAGAATAAGAAGTACAGCAGTCCAAAGACTTGACCCAACTTTTGGATGATGAACCTTTCAACATGATGGAAGTTGTTGGATTTTGGCACCTTCTTCATCTGGTTGCCTCTGATTGCTTTGGTGACACCTTCAGCAGAGAGGTGATATCTTCCTGTATCAGTAGTGCAACATGGAAATTCTGAGGCTGACACAATAATTTATCTTAGACAGTCCAATCAAAGTAGTGCACATGTGACAGAGGAGTCAGGCATAACTGGATAACTTCACATCAAGCTGCTGAATCTCGTTCATGTGACAGATGTCATGAGAGTGACCATAATACCCATGACTTAATACGGTCTCAAATATAGCTTCATGGTAATGGACAGCAGAACCAACTTGCTTTAGACAGGTGTCACTCCAACTCACATTGTCAGCATCAGCTGCATTAGTTATCTTAGGGTACAAAATAGTACTGAAATAGAGGAGTGCAGAGCTTAGATCATTGTAGGAGGCACTGATGGTTTCACTGGTGCTCTCATGAAGAAGTGTTATAAGACCACCGGTTATTTCCACTGCTGAGTGAAGGAGTGGAAAACACTGGAAAAGTGCTTGGTTCACACCATCTGTTTTGAACAATGATCCTTTGGATAGATGGGCTGCAATCAGATTATAGTTTGGGGTGAAATAAAACACTTAAAGATGAATCACAGGTAAATTATATCATACTGCATACAGTATACTATTACTTTATATAATCTTATAATACATTTTCAGAAATGCAGCCCCTTATTCCAATTTTTACTTGGAAAAATTGTTGCCCTCATTTTTTATTCAAGAAGTTCCAACTACTGGAAAAGAGTTTAATTTTTCAGATTGGAGTTTTTATTATAAGATATCTTTTTTATTTCAAGTTAGTAACAACTCTTATAATTTGAAAAGCCTTAGAAGTCAATTACATGTAATTGTCAGAATTACAGAGAATATAAGTTACATAGCATAAGTGAAAACTTTAAGAAAAGCGTAACATATTCAATCATTTTCATGAATTTGCTATATAAATTAGACAACTAGGCATATAAAATTAGTAATGGTAGCTCCAAGAGAGAAAGAAATTAAATATATCACTTAGTATTTCATAAGTACATGAACTCTGAAAATCTGAAATGCCAATTTAGTCTTTCTTTTAAGGAAAAATAAGTTTAAATAAGATTAAAAACACAAAATGAACCTATAAAGTTAATAGAGAAAAATGTAAAAAGAAAAAAAGAAAAAAAACTATAAAGAGAGTAAATGTGTCATTTTGTTAATATGTTAATTTACTGGCCTAGCTTGATATTTAACAAAATTGTAACTCATTAAAGATTTGTAATTGATTAACCTCTGGAGTGTATTTGATAGATCAATTGATCAATTACATCTGTTTAATTTGCTTATTAACAAGTCCCCAGTGTATCAGCTTCACCTTGGAGAACATTGCTTACTTTAGCAATGGTGTATATTTGAAAGGCAACATACGAATGATGAATGTTACTACAAATAAAATTTCTAGTTTGGTCATCCAACTGGCTTTGTCATCTTAGGGACTTTTGCCTTAACCACTTCATCAAACTGCCTCTCTAATGTGGTTTACTTTCTCATTGTTGTATTTAGATAGTAGCTGAAAGTTCACAGTTCTTGCATGTATTACTCAACTGTATGAATGAACTTGCACATAAAAATCAACCTTTTTTTTTGCTACCAGGATAAATAATTATAAATAAACACCATCTACTGCAGGCATACATTTGGCATGGGTTTCTTTTACAGTCCCATCTCCCACTTTATCTTTCTGCTTGTTATGTATCATTCATTTGACTTTATTCTAATCAATAATTTTCAGAAAGGGGCCAGAATGTAGCGATCTCAGCTCATTACCTGTTGTCCTAATAACTGCATTGTCAAGAGTGCAAAGGAAAGTTGGTGTTTTTCACAACAAGGTACATGTCTGCGGTTACATGGGATGGACAAATTCTAACTGTTAAAAGTGGCCAGCAGACATTAGAGAGGAACGTTAGAGTTGTGGGCAAAAAGCCATCATGACTGTATTGATTTCAGTGGAAGCTCCACTGGAATCCCATCAGCCAGTTCATGACATCAGAGGCTTCCTATTGATCTTGACATTTCTCACCTGATCGATCAAGTGGACATTTGTCAAACTGGAATTTCTTTCTCTAGTTTTGCCTAAGGGAAGAACAGCTTCTGCCCTGTAACAAAGAGATAAATACTTTCATTTTATTATATTTGTCAGTTGTTTTCCTCCCTTTCTGAAATTTATTATTACATGTGTCCAGTCATGTGAAGGTGCCTAACAGAGGCAAATCAGACATTTTCTTTTGTCATCTGTCCAATTTCATTTCTGAACAATAGCAGAATCTTTTGCTGAAATGACATCATCTTTTTGCATTTTGGTATCTGCAGTCCTGTGTTAAAAAGTTGTTTTAGCAGGACTTAGGAGGGGTGGGGTTTGTGGGACTTATTGCAGAGCTGTAAACCTTATCTTGGTCAATAACATAAAAACTGGCTAATGATCACCAATCTTATATTCTTTTCTTACAAAGAATGGGCTGAGGGGAGAGAGAGAGAGAGAGAGAGAGAGAGAGAGAGAGAGAGAGAGAGAGAGAGAGAGAGAGAGAGAGAAGCTATTTCTTTCAACAATTCTGAAAGCAACTTAGAGAAAGACTTCACTGTGAATCAATAAAGATAAGCAGCTCTTAAGAAAGCTGGACACTCCTAGGCAGGCAATTCTTATGAAATATGTAAAGCATGTATATATTTAAACCTATGAAATTCCTTACCCTTGCATAACTCCCGTGAAAAGAAAGGAGAACCCACTTTGCATTAAGATGATAGGAGATTCAAATGAGAAAAAAGCAAGTTGAGTGTTGACAGTTGGGGACTACTCTCTGTTGTGTGTGCATGCATATGCATGTATAACAGTGGTGGGATTCAATTTTTTTTACTACCAGTGCTATGGGCATGGCTTGGTGGGTGTGGCAGGGGAAGGATACTGTAAAATCTCCATTCTCCATTCCCACCCCATTCCAGGGGAAGATTACTGCAAAATCTCAATTTCCTCTCGATCAGCTGGAACTCAGGAGGCAGAGAATAGATGGGGGCGGGCCAGTCAGAGATTTACCTGTTCTCTGAACTACTCAAAATTTCCGCTACCGGTTCTCCAGAACTGGTCAGAACCTGCTGAATACTACCTGAGATGTGTAAATAGAGCTAGAAGACAGTTTAAATCCCATTAAATTGTTTTTGCAATATGGAGTATCATTACCAATGATGGGTTTCTACCGGTTTGCCCTGGTTTGGGTGAACCAGTAGCAGCAGCAGTGGGAGGCTCCGCCCACCCACTCACCCGGACGTCAGCACGGACACTCTGCGCATGCGTAGAAGTGGCACGCACACATCTCCAAACGGGTAGCAAAAGTAAGTGAAACCCACCACTGATCATTATCTATAGGTAGTTGGTTAGAATGGATGGCTGTTGGGCTTTTGAGCCTCTATGGAAGCCATGTTGTATTGGGAAGAGATATGCTCCTTCATGACAGCCATTTGGTGTGCAGATGATTCCCATAGAGACATTCATTCCAACTGTGCTGAGAAGCTCCTCCAAATTCCCTTTCCTTTACATTAGCAAGCATTGATGTATGGGGGAAAAAATCAGGATAAGGGTGATCAGAAATGAAAACCTTATAAGGTAGAAGATTCCATCTTAATATCCACCCTAATTTTCTGTTTAACCTAATCTGGAACAATTTGAGGAATTAACAGAGTGCAAATAAAGCCTAGCCATTGTTATTTAGGATATGCTTGTATAATCTGTCAATCTAATCAATTGTGTGTTTAACTATGACAAGTTTCTGTTGTTTAATGTTTGTTGTTCTCTGACCCACTTCTTCGCTTAAGGCAGAAAAGCATTCAGGTTCCTATCAGCTGCAGCTATTCTAAGCCAAGTATGAGGAAGGCATAGAAAGTGCTGGATTCTAGATCTGGGGAGGACCCTGGGTCAAAGTAAGATTTTATTTTTTTTAACGTTGACAAAATGGCCGACTATTAAACAAAAGCAATTCAGGCAGCTTATGTTCTCTGAGGAGTAGTTACGGATTTCAAAAATGTTGGTTTATGACAGGTGGGATTTTCTCATATGGAATTTTGTGGAGGATTGCACAAAGATTGTTTGTTACGTAGGAAATCTATGCATTCTGACTCAGAAATAGATTCCACTGTATTCAGTGTACAGTGCCCCACTGGTGTGAGATACTGTATATTCTTAACTCATCTCCCTTTTTATCTTCCTGTTCTCTGCATTCCTTTTGTTGTTTTTGTTCAGATGTTGTTCCTATAATAGCATGAGGTAGGTGAGTTACCTTGCCCATTAATAGTTCTTCTGGTGAAAGATCTGTGAGCAAGATATTTAGCAGGGTGGGAATTCTGGATGTCATTATCAACAACGATTTTATGGGAAGGAATATAGCAGTTATTTGTTTTTCAATAAATCATTATAATTTTGACTTAACAGTAATGCAATAGTGATATAATTATGAATTATGTTCTAACAGTCTAGTTGCAGCTAGACAAGAAAAATGCATGGAGTATGTGGGATGATGATGATGATGAAGGGAGGGAGGGAAGGATTGTAGTGATCTGTGTATGTGTACTTGTTCTGATTAACCACTCCTTTGATTTATTGCCTGTGGCAACAGTCTCTGCTGCTATATAAGAAATCTTCTTCTGAATGGAGCATATTCCTGCCAAGGTTAGATATGAGATGTCAACCTTAGTCAACCAAATATTTTGGTTGAGTCAACTGATGATTTGCTTGTATAATAACTGTTCCAGATAATAAATATTTGTACATTCCAGGGTACGGCAACATTTTCACAGTCTGGCTAACATCGTGCAATCTAGTGTCTTAAATATTCCCTTGAATCTCATGAGAATTTTAGTGATTTTACCCCACAATCTTT
>JANHFT010000809.1:172422-185751 GCA_032467955.1 Pseudoxenodon macrops | reverse complement strand
TACTTGCATTTTTTACGTGCTTTCGAACTGCTAGGTTGGCAGAAGCTGGGACAAGTAACGGGAGCTCACCCCGTTACTTGGGGTGACACTAGATATTTGAACCGCGGAACTGCTGACCTTTCAATTGACAAGCTCAGCATCTTAGCCACTGAGCCACCTTGTCCCTTTCTGTTGCTAAGAAATTAGCAAAAAAAAAAAAAAAAAGATTGTGAAATTGGGTTTAAAAGCTTAATAACTTAATAAATACCTTAGTGACAAAAATTCTGGTCTCAATTGCGGTCGTAAATTGAGGACTTCCTCTATGGGGAGGGGACTGATGGAATATTGAAATTTTGCTGCTGTTCATATTAATTACTTCTGCCCGAGCTTGAACAATCATTAAATATTTCATCCATCATACTTAATTAGAAAGAAGGCCTTCAAAATGTTGACAATATCTGGAATTGAAATAAATTATTACATGAGCTATTTCATTTTGGAAAAAATCCCTACTAATTAGCTTTTAAAAAAGTACAATCACACATACTGTCTTTCAAATGCTCAGTTCTGTTGAATGGCTTCATTTACATACTACTTGAGATGCTAATTAGAAAAATGGGTTCACGCGCATATTCTTAGTATTTTTTACTTAGCAACTAAAAAGGCATGAATAGAATGTTTTTATAGCTATTATACACACAAACACACACACACACACACACACATCCTCAATCCAAATATCAATTGGAGTAGTGCAGATACTTCCACACTAAGGGAAATGATGGCTTTGCCAGAATAAGAGAAGTGGCCTATTCATTAAACATATATGCAGATTATACAATGATGTAGACTATAATGCAGATACTGGCTATTTCACCAACTGTATGAATTAAAGATGAACCAAAGGTTTTGAAAATAGTATTCTAGGTTGGAGGTGGTGGTGGGGGATAAGCTGAATTGTTTAACAAGTAAATATACGTTTTAAAGTATAACAAAGGTAATTAATATATATGCATACTTGCAGAAAGAACCAGGGGACGCAAAAATCCTGCTGTGCTATTCTATTTTAAGATTAGCCACAATAGGTGGGGCTTAGAAAAAGCGTGAAAATACTAAAGCAAAGGAATGAAAAGAATGTGTTGAGAAGAACAAAAAGAGAAACAGAAATGAAATTAGTTTTTACCAACATTATTTGCAATAATATTTGCATTATTTGCAGTAAATACCTCTCTTATATCGTATTTACTTTCACCAGTTAGTTACACACACTGCTTCATATACAGTACTAGCTGATAACCCGGCATTGCCTGGGAGTTTATTTATCTAATCCTCTATTAGACAGGAAAAGGAATGAATTATATCTGTAGTGTCAAATCAATCCCCCTTACCAGAGGAAGCCCCCTTGTGGAATATTGTGAAGCCGTTACCATGGCAACTCCACTGTGCTGTACAGTAGAAGCCATTTTAAGGCACAACAGGCTGTATCTTAACAAAATGCACACTATCACTGTCAAAAGTACTGTGATTTGACACTATAGATATAATGCATTCCTTTTCATTTCAGTGGCCCAGGCGTTCCAGAGTTATGCTGGAACATATGTACACACACACACAAACACCGTGGGGTGTTAGGGATATCTTACCCCCACCGTATTTTTTCCCAGAGAGTAAGTGTACCAAGTTTGGTTGAAATTGCTCGAGGCTTTCCAGACTTACACACACACACACACACACACACACACACACACACACACACACACACAGCCATTTTTTAATTTATAGATTGAATTGACATTGCATAAAATGGACTTGGTTTGTATGTTTGCATGCTTTTGAACAAAATATCCCTAGAAGATGGCAGATTTCTGGTGATGGTTACAACCTATGTTACGACTCATACTGTATATGATTAGAAATTGAAATATAAATGTTAAAGTGTGGAGATCACCTGTTTCTGAATCTTGCAGGATCTTATTATTGGGTATTCCATTTTATTTCACATATGGCCTCTGACTCCTACTGAATTATCCTATTAAATATAGGATAACTACACTAGTGAATTTTAAAATTTCCATTCTTTTCAAGAGCACTTTGAAATCCATAACGTCCCTGGCTTAACTGCATAACTGCACTCAGAAATACTATCAACAACAAATGAAGAACACTACTCTGATGCAAGCTGCCACAGAATCTGCAATAATTAAAATTTCTCAAGTCATCCCTCCACCGGAGAAAGAAAGAAAGGAATTAAAAGTACAGGAAGTGTGGAACTTTGCATCACTTCTCTCTGCCAAAGAAAAGAGAACCTGAATCTCTGTTTAATCCCTGCCTACTTCATCTAAACCAGAAGAACCCAGAGATTAATATAAATGAGTTGTAACAGTGATGGAATATAATCAGCAGAAAGAGTGTTATATTGTTTTAAGTGATTTCAATTTTTCTTAAGGAAGAGCTGTTTTTTAAAATATATAATGTTTCTCAATATATATTATATCTATGATTCACTCTAATATTGTTAATGACTTTGCATTTAATCTAGCAGTTCCAACTTCTCTCATGAATGTCTCTAAATTTACTCAGAAAGCAAACTGCAACATTTTAATTATTCAGAAAAAATACCTGTTGATGAATCTATATTCATTGACTGTAGCATACAAATAGAAATTTTCTTTGGATTTAAGATGATCACTTATAAAAAAGAGCATATTTGACATATATATTTAATAAATAAATAAATTTGAGAGAGAGGGGATAAACACATGTTGCTCATCTTCACAATTTATCAATGAAAACTGATAATTTCCACTGAAATTAATAATGGTAGAGTATTTTTCTTCCATCAAATGTGTACAGGTGACATATTTGTGCACATGTGTCTACACATATTTACTCTTTATGAGGACATCAGGATTAACCAGACATTATTTCTAAATAAGTAAATAAATAAATAGGAATGGTCAGGACAAAAATAAAATTAATAATGGATAAAGAGTGATTGCCTATAAAACAAAATACCTGCTTTGTAAAATTAATAATTAAGCTAATAATTAAACATAAGCACACAGATGGAAACATTTGGCTGTGTATGACAGAAATATGGTTGGTGAAAATGTCAGAAAATGAAATGGTGAGACTGATTTGTTTGATTAGAAAAAAATGCAACAATCCTTATTGGTGATTGAAATCTATATGGGCTTTTTGCATAAAAAAGAAAATGATTTTCTGATTTTGATGATTAGATAAGGTAGATTAGAAAGATGAGAGTCACCATGTAACTTTTTAAATGCTGTAAACAAAGTGGAAACCACTTCCTTATATGTTTTCTTTTTCTTTTCTATTTTTCGGCTATTTTTCTTTTTGCACCTTTTAATTTTTCCTTTTATTCTTTTCTTTTTCACTCTACTTTAGTTTGCATTATTCTTATTCTTGTGTTTGAAGTTTTCCAATATACCGGTATATATAAAGTCAACACCAATTTCTTTATATATATAAAAGTCAATATATATATAAAGACGTCACAGAAATGTCTACATGTCTCCTTAGTAACAGTACAATAAAGGTTACTCACTGCTTCCCACTAGGATGTTTTAAAACAGTCTAGTCTACAGATCTGGAATTGCCTGGCTATCTTCATTCAAATACAAATCAGAACCAACCCTGCTTCATTGCAGCGTTTGGCACTGTCAGCCTGACAAAACATAACAAGCACTGAATTGCAAGAAAAGATAGATCTAACTAGTACATGAATGGGAAATCACTGTGCAATCTCAAGGTTATAAACCCACTTGATTCTTCAAAATCATCACCACTTCGCTAACACTCAGAGTAGTATTTCGGAATCAACAAGAACCAACATGCAATGAAGAGTTGCAGTAATTCCACTACCATGCCTATGCAATCTCCTAGTCCCGTGATGGTGAACCTATGGTACTTGTGCCAGAATGGCTTGCAGAGCCCTGTCTATGGATATATGTGCCGTCGCCCCAGCTGAGCCAGCTGGTCAGCGGGTTTCTGAGGTGCACATGCGCATTAGCCAGCTGGTTGTTGGGGTTCCGAGGCACGCATGTGCACCAGCCAGCTGGTTGTCGGGTTTCTTGTGCTCTGGCATGCGGGCCTTCCGGTTTGGGCACTCTGTGTCTAAAAATTACGCCATCACTGTCCTAGACCAAAATATTCTCTGCTTACTATAGCTATATAGCACTGAGTTTATATATATAACAGCTAAAGGATCTGTGTCTATCTGTCTGCAACTGTGGAATGGGACAATTCAACGCAGTGACATTACTGTTGCCAGCTCATCATTGCCAAGTCACATCTGCCAAGTCAGTGCTGGCAAGTCATTGCAGGACAACTGAACATGGCCAATTCACCATGGGGACAACTCACCACAGGCATCTGGAGGGAGAGGCAGATGGGCAGATGAACAAGTGAGGAGGTGGGCAGAGTGCAAAACAGTGGCATCCAGGTGCATCCCATTTTCACAACCCTTCCCACCACCAGGCTGCCGATCTTTTAGTGGTACTGCGATGTTCAGGCCATATGGTAATATAATTTAATAAAGAAGGGAATATTTTGGTCTAGAGGATTGCACAGGCATGGTAGTGACATGATAGGAGAAGTACTGCACTGAGTCTCAGAATCGGCCTTCTGAGTTGTCCTATGATGATTTGGTGGCGGCGGCGGCAAGCTGGCCATGCCTAACTGGCCATGCCAAGTTTTCCTAGACCCCTGGAATGACAGCTAAAGGAGTCTGGGTTTAAATTCATATATTCAAACTATTTTCAGGGAGGCTCCCTCCCAGAAAATAACTCTGTATAGGATTGAAACCTTCCACATCCTGTTTTCCTTGGAGACTTCAACCTCGAGATGCCACCAGCCTGATCCTCCTCCTAATGTAATTCATTCACTTTGGGTGGTACTGAAACTTATTCAATCGCAAGCATCATCTGTGAAGAGATAATTGTTATTGTTGGGTTTTTTTAAAAATTAAGGGCATGAAATCAGAGCTACACATATTTGTTTTAATGGCCAGTAATTGTAATAGCTTTCTGAGTTGTTTAGTGACAGGCTGATTAGCAGAGCAAACAGAACAGAAAAAACCCTCTAATTACACAATTAGAAAATAAGCAAAGGGAAAATCCATTTCAGAATTGCTTTCACCAAGGAGTTGAGATATAAAGCAGAAGGTTTTTAGGTAAAGAACAGTTTTCCCCAAGAGCCCTGAGAAAGGAATTACTGTGAAATTATAAAAAGGGGCAGCAGCAACCATCACTACATAGAAAGTATAGTTATATATGGGTCAAATAATATATTGCCTATTTTTCTACCAGCAACAATATCCCTGTGAGATAAATTAGACTGTGAGAGAATAATTGTTCTTGTGCTTTTTTTGTAACATGTCTTTTACTCTTATTGGCAAGGAGGCAGCTGAAAGAGCAATAAAGAAGTTATCAGAGTACCTCCATCCCATGTTGCACATGCTGAACAATTGAATACAATTGTTAAAAGCACAAGATTCTGCAAGAAATTAACAGCTTTCCCCATTGAATAGAATAAAATAGAATTCTTTATGATTGGACACACAAGGAATTTGTCTTTGGTGTATATGCTCTCAGTGTACATAAGGAGAATAAAATACATTCATCAAGAATAAAAAGATACAATACTTAGTGATAGTAAAGGGTACTAATAAGCTATCAAATCGTACTAGGAAAGAAATGAAAACAATATAAATCGAAAGGTACAAACAACATGGTTATAGTAATAAGAGGGAAGAGATAGATATATAAGGTATTTTCATTTTATCGAAAAGGTGGGGAGTTCAGTTAGTCTTTTTATACCTATCCAAATATATATATATGTTTGTCACCAAATACACACTAGGAATAGTCAATGGGATTTATATGTTAGTTACCGTACTTTGGGTTGATCCACAGTTCTAGTAAAATGTTTATGCAACTGTTTAGCAAACTCTGGGCCCCATATTTAACTACTGCTAATATCATTATAAGCGCATGAATGTGAATACTCAACCACTTATGAGTAGAACTCAGCTTATGATCAGTTGTTTAACGATGGTTCAAAGTTACGATGTCACTGAAAAGTGATCAGCATAACCCATAAGATAAAGCATAACCCATTCTCAAAGTTATAACTGTCATAATATACCTGCAATCATACAATCGCAATTTGTGTCCTAACAAGCTGGCTTCTAACAAGCCAAGTCAATACGGGGAAGCTGGATTCACTTAGCAACCATGTGATTCACTAATGATTGCAATAAACATGCTCTTAAAATTGGGTGCAGTCATGTGAAGACTCTTTTACCAACTGCACCATTTAATGACCAAAATTCTGGTTTGAATTGTGATTGTAAGTTGAGGACTAGCTATACTTTATTGATAGAAGATATCCCATACACTCCTCACTTCCTGACTGAGACTTCCACCACACTGGAAATGAAATGCTGTCTAATCTGTTGTCCAAACACTTCAGGCAGTTCCATAAAACTAGAAAGAAAATCAAATGTTTGGTTAGTACAGAGACACCTATAAAATTTTTATTTCCTCAATTAAAGTGTGCAGAGCATAAGGAATTCTGAGTGGAGCTTTGTATAACATCTGTTGTGACCCTAACATCTCAGTGGTCAGAGAGAGAATTATTGCAACAACAAAAAAGTATCTGTGCAACAACAACCCTGGAAAGTGGGATGCCATTGGAGAAACTGTGTGGTCCAGAGCCACTGCTGAGTTTCTATAGCTGTAGGTAGATCTGGGCTTGGTTTCCTCCAATTCTAAACCAAATATTTAACCACTGCACTGCATTGTCTCCAGGCTCTCTAACATGTTGAAGAGCATTGAATTAAAGAATTTAAATTTCTATCATTAACACTGTGATGTTGTTGTCCAAACACTTCAGGCAGTACCATAAAACTATTAGAAGTGGAACACCCATAAAATAATGTAAATTAGCATTTTATAGGTGGATGCAATGGGGCTGCACATTTAAATGTGAGTATATGATTCCAGGCCACTGACGAAAACACCTTTCTTGATTTAAATGCAGGCCCAGATAACCACTACAGGCCATAAAGACAAAAACAACAACACAAAAAAAAAACACCACACCTCACCCCCAAACAATGCAACCTGCACCATGATATCATAATACAAACTGTGGCCTTTGTGCTTAAGTCGTGATATTGGACACATGTCACAGGATTTGTTTCGCAATGTCATAAATAATGCACATTCCAGAACTTCCCCCTTTCCTTCCTCCCTGCCCCTCACAGGCCTATAACTGCAGGATTGCTAGCAATGTGTCATACTTACCAGCCTTTGGAGCTTACCATGACAAAACCATTTAAAAAATTCAAAATTCAATTATCTTTTATACCTGGTGTTGCATAGTGAGATTTTTTTCTTTCCAACAGCTCTGTGAGGGAGCATCATTTTCACCCTCTTCCTAAATAATAAGCATGTGGGGGCCATCCTGGGGATGAGCACCTACCCAAAGCCCTCAGGGTTGTTCCCTCCAACTAAACTATGTAGGGTTGACAGATTGCACTTGGATAGACAGTCCCTAAGGTAAAAAGGAACCCAGTTATATTTTGTGAGGCTTTAAAGAGAGCTGCCATTGTCAGCAAACAGGCAGATACTTTGTGAACCAGCTGCAGCTTCTGGTTTGTCCTCAAGGGCAGGCCCATGTACAGCAAGTAGAAGACTAGTAGTTTAATTGATATTTGAGAAGGGTATGAGTCATTGTCTTGAGTGCTTTCTGATCTGGGAAACTGGTGGGCCAGCTGAAATGACCAAAGGCTCTTCTGGCCATGTTTTTTACTTGCTGCTGTAGTGGAAATTGTGAGCCCAAAACAACAATACCTGATTGCAAAGCTGCTCCTTCAAGAAAAATGAATTTCTTTCAAGTATGATAGATAAAATGATATGAAACTAAAGGAGTTATGTACCAACAAGGGGATTTATCGAAGTCTGTTCCCATCAAATCAGACTTCAGAGTCTCTTACACCAGGTTAAGATTCCTGCCACCTTTTTTGCTTTCATGAGGTACCAAACGAACAACCAGTGCAGTTTCTATACTATGATTAGGCTTGAACAAGAGTTGGAAAGGATCCAGATAATCCGGTTCATCCAAGGTCTTCTGTAGGTGCACTTCAAACACCTTGAATGATGGCACAGATCTAAATTATAGATGGCTGAATTCATTTTAGTTTACTTCTTTAAGTGTCACAGATTCAAACAAGCCACAGGTGACCTCACAAGATGATCTCATGAGACCTTGTCCGTAAATGGTATAGACTTACATGCAGTAATCATGAGTAACTTTTTATTAGGACTGTTCTAATTTTTTCTTACATACTTTCTTCTTCCTTCCAATTTTCAACTTTTTCTTCTGCATTTGACATTCAACATCCTATAGCTTCTAAGCATTGCCAATCTCCATTCAAATGAATTCTCTTTTTTGCCATCACTTATTAAACCAATGCAGGAACAGAGGAAGGCACAGGGTATGCACGAAAGAGGAAGAACACATGAAGAATTTCTCTGCTATTAATGCTGAATCAGCTGAAAATATTAAAAAATACCCAGGTAATCAGTTTTATTTTTTTACATTATTGATGCCATTGTATTCTAAGCAACTCCCATTGCTTCTACCTTCTACATTCCGTCTCTTTCCGCGACTTCTATCTTCTCTAGTTTCTTTCTCTCATGAAAAGTTTGTGGAGTCTGTCTAGGCATCTTACAAAGATCATAACTCTATCAAGGGAGTGATACAAGGTGCCTATGTGACAAACTCACATATTGATAAGACCTCTCAAAATTAATTTACCTTTTCTACTATAACTGAGAGCTAAGTATCAACAGCCTAGGAATACCTTATTTATCACCAAGGTCAATGTTTTTAAAACTAGGGCATCTTTCTTTACTGTTTTACCTTTCCAAGTCTATGGAGGAGTAATACTTCCCCTTGATCCTTCCTGGCATCCATCACTAAAATGTCCAGCGTGTGTATACTTTCTTTCTCTCCCTTTTTCCTCACTCCCCCTGGGTTTATATCTTCTGTGACTTGGGCTCACCAGATGCTCCTGATATATGGCATCCTTCCATTTCTCTAAAGCTATAATTGTCTTCAGATGGTAATAGGTGAACAACAAAGCTTTATCTTTGTACCTCTCACAATTTGCTATTCAGAAAGTGGCCACAAAGTCACTTCCCAATCATCCAGAATTCCTCCCACACTCTGTAACTGAATGGAGATGCCATGACTGTAGTAATAGTTACTTTTTTGGTTATCCCATCCCCTGCCTCCTTTTGTTTCATTTTAGAAAACTTGAAAGCTTGTATAGTGCAGTTCTGAGACCTTGGGTTAGTGTAAGAAAGCTAAGGGTATTTTTTTTTGTCAGACAGCAGCTGAGGAACAAAGCTTTCCTAAAGAAGGAGGAAGGAGGAAAATGAAGGAGAAAAAAGGAGGAGGAGGAGGAGAAGGAGAAAGGGAAGGGGAAGAAGGAGAAGGAGAAAGAGAAAGAGAAGAAGCTGCTTCCTGTTAAAAAAATCATATAACCTTCAGGGAAAAAAAACGTACTTGCTCTTTTCCCTCTCCTCCCATTTTCAATTTGCCCAAATAAACCACTGAATAGTGGAAGAGCTAAGCTATCAGATGTGGCCTGCAGATCAGGGTTTTTGTAACCATTAAATGAGATTTTCTCAGGTCAGATCAAGAGCCTTAGTGGAGCAATCAAACCTGCCATTATAAACCATATAATAGGGATAAAAGAAATAAAACAGAGATTTTTCACATTATCTGCTATTAGACTTTTTAAGGGGATGTGACAGTTATCAAGCATGTTTATGAACTTCCTTGGAACTCTCTCTGTCTCTCTGTCTCTGTCTCCCTCCCCCTTTCTCTGCCTCCCTCCCTCACCCTCTCTCGCTCTTAGCAATATTTATCTCAGGAGACCAATTTGACCCATAGCCTGATTGATAAGCTGCATGTTATACTTTGGAAAATTCCTTGTAGATAAACAAAAAGCACCTGACCCCCAAGCAGTTAGTGAGAATAATAACAATATTAAATTGTTTATACATTTCTGTATACATTTATACATATGCTTTATATATATAATTTTTTATAAATATGCATAAATACACATTTAATTTGATATGTAAATCTAGAAAATCTGTATTATTAATATATACAGTATATATAACATACGGGGCTTATCCTAAATAAATATTGCTCTAAAATGGAAGTTTTTGGTTGGATATTTCATTCTACAGAAAAATAGAAAATATTTCAAATATAAAAGCTAAAGTTATCTGTTTTAGAATAAACTGAGAATAAACCTTGAATAGAGGTTTACAATAACAGTTCCACTACGTAAAAACAGAAGACTATTGCAATCACATTTTCTACAAAGCATCGGCCAAAGAGTGGCAGACAAGACTCAACCCACTGTTGGATCACTTCTGAAACTTCCTGTTGGCCTCTTTGATGTGACTTTTCAGAGGACTGAGCACCTGTCCTGCTTTCACATAACAGAGAAGCAAGAAACTTAATAGGCCCTTAAGTAAACCTTTGAGTAACCTTAGATGTGGCTCATTAATTGGGAGTTTTAGATTTAATTACAAACGATATCAAAATGGGATAGGAAATTATGCAGATGACATTTTTTGGAAGGCTTACCATTATGAAGGTTATAGTTATTATCCCATTAGAACTGATTTTGAGAATTACTAACACTGTTAGAATTACTAATAGTGTTATGATGGGAGGTTAAAAATAGCAATATATGGCTTTCAACAAATCATTGACATACAGTATCTATGACATTTTTTTGGTGAAATAGAAGTACTGTTCCAGTATGAATTACTGGATTTTTCTTCTGGCCAATGATGATGCACTTGCCTTTTATATTAATTTATTGCTAATTGTAATTTTGTGGAACTTATATCACAGCACACAATCCACAGTGTTAGCTTTCTGAAGCATCACATTATGATTAGGTTTTAATTCTGTGCAGTAGCAGGAGATATAAACTTCATAATTATTTGACATTAAAACTACGGTACTTATCTCAGAGAATACACATGTAAATAAATAGGATTTATTCTGAATAACTCCCATAGGGTTAATTTGTTTCCCAAGCTGCTTTTTGATACTTTCTAAATTTACTGTACCTATCAGTAATACAGTGATAAATATTTATTTCCATTGTATTCTATATTACCTCCAAATTAAATTATGTAATCAAATGTCATAAAATAATAATCTATTGCTCATCTCAATTGGCAATTGTAAACATGTTGCATCGACAAAGTGTCCATCGTATGTATGATGAAACTGTTCTACACAAAAGAACAAACAGCAGATTTTTGCGTTGGACTTAGACATGTGTAGTAAACACAGTATTCATGAGTTCAGTGAATCCTACAAGAAGAACATACAAACTCTTACTTAAGTCATTGATATAACATTTGCTACAGTTGTCAGCTAGTGATTACTGTAGAAGGAAAGAAGGAAGGAAGGAAGGAAGGAAGGAAGGAAGGAAGGGAAGAAGATAAAAAGGGTGATTAGTATTAACACAGCCAAATTGCAGTACAAAAAAGATGTAAGAAGGAAATAATAGAAATGATGAATGAGACAGAAGAGACGATTCTATTCCCGTCAATGGCCAATTCACACATGCAATTGGGTAGTGAATCTTTAATTACAGCTGTCATATAATCGTACAGTAAAATACAGATGACAAAGCTCTGCAGTTTGTATTAAAGTACACATTCAGTCACTCTAAAGCCTTATTGGTATTTGATGGTCACTTTCCCATAGAATATTTAAAAGCAAAAAGTGTGAAAAACATACCACAGCATTCTGCAAAACATAAAAAAACATTTTAACTAGCTCACCAGCTGTGAGATAGGGGTAACTTTTGATCTTTCTGTTTCCTGGGTCATATTCATAACAATGACCTAGGGGTCAAAGTCACAACCTATTGTAACTCCCTGGAGCCATCTTCTCTCTAGCCAGCACTGTATCTTACCATTTCTTTGAACATTTACTTCGGCATTGTGGGGAGGCATGCATCAGTTCATTGACCAAATCCTCTGTGCTTCTTTAATGAAAATCATTCTTTAAAAATAATTTAAAAAAAACCTAATAGAGCCATGAATAGCCTGATAAACCTTTAAGTGTGAACCATGATGAAGTGAAATTTTGCTTACTGCTTTGAGAATCGCCTCTGCAGAATTAATGCAGGAGACAATTGGTTTTGAATATGAAGCTGGAGCCAGCCCTGCTGATCTTAATGGGAATACCTCAAGGGTGCTTCCTGCCATTGTTAAAAGAAAGAGGCAAAATAAATTGAGAATACATTATAATTCAATACGGATGAATATGTAAGTATGAATATGAAGGAGATTAAGCAGCACTGAGGACCAGTCTGAAATTCCAGGGGGGAATCCTTAACACCAACAGCCTCCCAATCAACTATATCCATAGGCAATCTCTTATTTAAATGTGTTGACCCTCTTGGAACAGAAATTCTGACTTTGGCCATAGGTAACAATAAATATTAAAAACCTTTATTATTAATGTTTGATAGAGGCATGAAAAATTTATCTTTGTCTACAAATTACATTTTTTTTCTTCAGTTATACTACAGGAGTTTCTATATGATGCATTTATATTGGGCGGACTAATTATGATTACTACTATGGCTACTTCTACTATTATAGAGGGAGGCAAAAGAAATTATGCTATTTTCATAAATAGCTTTCTACCACCATTACCCACGTTCAGGGAGAACACATAGATTTAGTTAAATCATTCAGTCTACATCAAGATCTCTAAGAACAGACTATATACATTTTGTTTTCTTTTTAATTTTCGCTCACATTTATCCCTCATTTATTTTTGGTTCAGCATTGACTCATCACAATCCTTCTTCTTTTGTTTATGGCCAAGCATTTTCAATCATTTGGATGCATGTAAAGTTTAAGACGTTGCACCAATTTTCCTAATAAGAGTAATAATCAGTAAAATCGGCCTACAAATCTTTAGCATGAAAGTGTGGCCTTTATAGAGCCCAAAAAAGAGGAAACCTCAATAAATTTAAATGTCAATATGTCACATTTTTATTTTAAAACACTGCAACCCAGTTTTCCACAATTTAGTGTCTTCCAGATGCTGCATTCTATCTTGCAAGAATTCCCAATCAACGCATTATCTACCCTGTTTCCCTGAAAATAAGACCTCCCCAGATAATAAGTCCAATCAGGCTTTTGAGTGCATGCGCTAAAATAAGCCTTCCCCCGAAAATAAGCCCTCCCCAAAACA
>JANHFT010000809.1:146581-162828 GCA_032467955.1 Pseudoxenodon macrops | reverse complement strand
GAGGGAGGGAGAGAAAGAGAGAGAGAGACAGAGAGAGACAAAGAGAGACAGAGAGAGACAGAGAGATGAAATTATAGAACAGAAATGGAAGTTACTTTGGAAGACATGTGAGTTTTTACCTCAAGAATTTGTGGCTTCCCTTTTTATTACATTTGTAAGTAACTGAGTACATATGGCATGTTTGTAAGTAAAGCTGCCAGTGATGTTAGTTACACCTCTGCATTTATTACCTTACTCCGGAGTATTATTAACTTTTACATTCCCCATAAAATATAATTTATCACTTAAATAATTTGCTTTGTGTCAAGGTTCAGTGTGCTCCAGCGCTTTCCTTCTCATTAAATGAGATATTTTTACTTAATGAGCCGAGGATGTCCTTTGCATTTAACATTAAAATTGATTTTAAACACTCCATTTTCCCAACATTTGTGTATGTAATTTTAGTGTGCGGTCTTTGTTTCACTATCTTAAAAGATGGAGAGAAAACACTACAAAGAATAATGACCCATGAATTCCATAGATTTTTTAAAAATATATGCAATATGCATAGCTGGTTATTCTGGAATAGACTAACTTGAACTTTGAGTTCATTCATGCACACCGATATAAGTGTTTTGGTTATAGAATGGTGGCTTGGAAATTATTCTGTATCCTTAGTGGTTTACTCTACCACAATTCTCTACAGAAGTGACCAAGCTCTCTCTCTCTCTCTCTCTATACATAAAATGCTTTAATACATCTTGCCTTTATTTTGAACATTAGATTTTCACTTTTCTTGTACTGTTTCTATAACTTAGTTGTAAGTGAACATTTTGTTTTTCCTTGAAGACTTCTCATCCAAGAAGCTTCTTCAGTTCTGAGAAGCAATACATCTTCAAGAAAAAAAAAGTCCAGTTGCCTTTTGAAAAAGTACCTTTGGGACAACCATGACTGGATAAGTGAGAATCTCCCTAGTCATATAAAACAAAGGAATTCACAATCTTCCTTCCTGTTTACTGAAATCAATTCCTTCTTCCCTAGGAAAAAAAACCCATATATATTTATATATAATTCCAATATTCTTGTTCCAATCTGTGGTTGATTGCAGTGTTTTATTTTCCAGAGAATGCTTTTCCAGAGCAGTCATTTGTAGATTTCAAAAATGTGTGAATATCGACAGTTTTTGCTGAATATTTTGATGATTAGCAGGCAAGCATGTCTTTATCCCAAACACTAAGTGAAAAAAAAGTGGGACCAATACATTGAGAAGAAGAAAGGATTTTGACAGGAAAAAAATTAAAAAATGCAAAATTGAACAGGGTTCAGAATAAAAACAGACCAATTTTGGGGAAATAGCTAATTGCAGAGACGTATCAGTACATTCAGATAGCCCAAATAGAGTATAGGTACATACAAGGGTTGCAAAAATATAAACATTCATTAGATGGCAGTCAAGAAGATTTCATCTATCTCTTTGTTGCCATCTGGTGGTCATTTGGATTTCTTTGCACATCAGTTCTCATACTCTAAGAAGTGTTCCACTAAATTGTATTTTGTTTGTTTTATTTTGTGAGGATATAGGGTGGACGGAGAGTCAATGATCTTCCAGATGGTACAGCTCCTATTTGTCTTCTGTCTGGAAATATTTGAAATTTTGTTTCGGCAACATTGGAATGTCATATGTACCTCAATCTTGACTTTTGGGGTGATGAAACTAACAAAATAATAATAAAGTAATCCTGGGTCATAACTTGGCAAAAGAAGCTTAGGGAGACCCAAAACATTAATGTATTTTTGGTGCCAGCTAGTTAGTGTTTGACATCACTTTTGTAAGGATTTTTTTTAATTTATGGAAAATAATTTATCTAAAGTTTTTCTATGTAAACTTTCCTTTACAAACATTGTTGAGATCATCTATACGTAGATAATAATCACATATCTTTTCTTCCATGTTTGGCACAGCAAAAGTCCAATTAAATATAGAAAGAAGAGAGTTGATGAATCCTTTTCTTTCTATATATAATTGGACCTAAAATCTCATTAGCCATAGCCAGTATTAAGGGTAATGAAAATTAGAGGAATAGGAATACGGAATTCCAGTGGTTCTACTCCATTAATTATAAATTTATATATTGCATTCTGGTATATAATCCAATGTATTGTGAGCAAGGTTTTTTTTACACAAAAACCCTCTCTACCTCCACTGTTTTTTATGTAGTGAAAGGAGAATGACATCCCATTGTAGATGCCTTTGTATCAGTTAGAGTTCTCTGTGATCAAAACAATTTCCATCAAAACCTGAAAATTGTATTGAGAATTGGCTTTTATAGTACACGTGGGTTACTCCTGTCCATAAATTGTGCCAAAGGCCTGCTAGGAGGGCTTCCATAGAAATCCTTTTAGTGCTGCTGAGCTACCCAGATTGTTGTCAATCAGCTGCAATGAAATTAAAATGAAAGATTCAACAAGAGTTAAAATACATTTAGACAACCAGAAAAACTATAACCTGCCACTAAGATTCTATTGTATTATCACTTATAAATAGGTCCTATTCAGTACTAATCCTTTTCTAATTGAACTCAATGTGTTCTGATTTTCTTAAATCAGAAAAATGCTGTTGGCTGCATGTGTGTAGTTAGTTGGCTTCTTGAACCATACAGAGAATAGCAAAACAAATTCATTTTCAACCTTAGTGAAATTTCCTGAATATTTGGTTTTATATACCGCCCAGAGTTCATCAGAGTTGGGTGGCTATAAGAAATGTAATTAAGCAAACAAATAAATAAATAATGCAAAGTCCTTGCTGGTTAGGTAGATGCAATCTATGATATTCGATGCAGACAAGTTTGCCACATGGAAGAGTTCAACCGCACAGGACATTGGGGAAAAATGAGCTACCCTAAAAGCTGACACTCATCTCCTGTATGGTCTGGAGGCTTCAAACACCCCATATGATGCAATTGATCATTATCAGCATGAAATTTCTACCACTAGCGCCATGCTGTTCCTTCTTATTTATTATAGGCCTCCTGTAAACCACAGTTATGGGACTAGAGTTAAACCTTTGGATGATTAAACGTCTTTACTTTGATGTATCAATTTCAATCATTCAATAAATGTTTAAAACTAATACTGAATTTAATGGTTCAGCTGCTTAGGACAGATCATGGGCAGATCATTATTTTGGAGTGTGTAAACTGTTCAACACGAAAATTACATTATAGTATGCTGCTTTGAACCGTTCAATCTCAACGTAAAACATACTATAAGAGAAGAAAAAAGGGGAGTTTTCTTTATGAAACCAAGTATATTTTGACATAATATGCACCTTAGCTTTGGATTTATCTAGCATAAACAGAGCTAAGTGCCACCAAATTCAATTACAATAGGGATTATTACAATAGGGATTATTTTTTTATTATTAAATTCACAATAAAGTTAAAAGTGACTACTACTTGTATACATATATGCTACTCCCAAGATCAGAGGTAGCATGCCTTTGAACATTAGTTGCTGGTAAACTATGCCAAAAGGAGTTTGGACCTTATGTCCTGTTTTGGAACTTCTCATAGACATCTGACTGGCTACTACCTAAAAAAAGAAAAGAAACCCAGAATCCTAGACTGATACAGTATGGACTCGTCCATTCTAAGGTATCTTCAGTTTATAGCAGAATAACAGAGTTGGAAAGGACCTTGGAGGTCTTCTAGTCCAATCCCCTGCATATGCATTCCAGTGTCTGTACAGTTTCTTTTTAAAAGCCTCCAGTGATGTTCTTTCTTCTTGAGGAACATATGGTAGTACTTTATGTGCACAACACAAAAGATCTCTACATAAAGGTCTATGTGACTATAGCCTCTGTAAATAAAAATGTTCAGTTAAATCCCTTTGAAATGGATACTCATTTTGTGATATGCACAAAAAAAGCCTTTATCATTCTAGAAGTTCCATGTTTCATGGTTTAGAAATGACTGGCTCAAGGTTAACTCAGTCTTCCATCCTTCTGAAGATGGTAAAATGAGGATTGAGATGGTTGGGGGCAATATGCTGACTCTGTAAACTACTTAAAGAGGACTGTAGCGCACTATGAAGCAGTATATAAATTTAAGTGTTATTACTATTGCCATCGTTAGATTGGGATTAATTTTTAAATCTCATTCTCTTGCCAAGGCTCCACTCTCTTGTTCATGGTAGCATAATCCCAATGTAGAATGAATAAAACAAAGTTCAGACGGAAATAACCAAAAGAGGTAGTTGGGAGCAGTGCAAATACATTTTTAAAGTGTGGATAAGAATTATTATTTTTAGTGGCCAAGAGCTATAATGTAATTATGTCTCTGGAAAGAGACAGGCTTGAGTTACTAAGGATGCATTCACTTTATTAGGGACTTAATATCTCTACTTTGCATAATTTACAACCGAAAACTGAGTTACTATTGTTCAGTGTTTTACCACTAATTTTCATGGTGGTGATTTCCAATGGCTGCGAAAATTGTTGCACATTGCTTTTAAAAATTAGACGTGCCTAGCTTCAAGAACAGTTTCTCAAGTGCTTAGGAGAAGAATATAAGCATATTTTACTCATAAGCAAAGTCATTGGTGAAACCAGAAGTAAAACTAAGAATAAAACAAGGGCAATAGAAGTCATCTATATGGAACTGCTCTGGTGAATCATTTGAAAGAAAGATACATGTTTCCCAACTGTTTAGGAACAATAATTTAAAGACTATTGTGATATCAGCATCTTACTGACCAATCATTTGCTTCTTCCTTTTTCTCTATTTGCACATTTAAATCCCACTTTTATAGAACAGGTATTTTGCTGGAACTGAAATAATCCTCACAATGATATTCTCTCTAAAGACAAACCATTAAGATTAGATTATTAAGAGTTCTACTTAAGGTGAAGAAATGTTTGGTAAAAAACAACAACACCAAAGATTTGGGAAGCAGAGCATATGAGTAGGGTACAGTACAGATACTTGCATTTTCCTGATGTTGTGTAACTTTTATGTCCTGCTGAGCTGACATACTTTGACACTAACAACTGCACTGGGAAAGAACAGATTTATAAGTGGCAGGACCTTTTTGTCAAGGGAAGTGAAGTAGGCTTGAGGCTTTGTCCGAAAGAAGACCACATCATTCAACACTGAACTGAAATAGATCCCAGATGTCAATTGACCCTAATACCATACACCTTCAGTTGTAGGACAATTATCTCTTCTCTTCTCTTCTCTTCTCTAAAATTCAGAAAACATCTAATTTGACTCTGCAGGCGTGTCACAACCCTCCCTCTCGGAACAAAATATATATTTCTATTTCTCCATCTAGATAACTCTGAACAACAGCACTTTGTGGCAGTATCAAGGCTGGGCCTGAAGTTGAGGCCTGGATTTCAACTTCAGTCTTAGTGCCATTGTTGGCCCTCAAAATACACAATTCTGAGAGGCCCAATTACTCCCATTGTCCAGCACACCCCAGGAACTGCTGCATGCCACTTCAAGAGATATTCTTTTTCTGTTGACAGGCTCCTGCAGCCTACCCAAGGCCATCCCTGGTTTCACAAGGCCTACATTCTTGAATGTGTTTCAGAAAATGCTCTTTCAGGGCTTCTGCAGCCTCCAAAACCCAAGCAAAAGCACCTCCTCCATTCTTGTGCAAGTTTTGGAGACTCCAGAGGACACGTTGAGAGCATGTCCCTCTCACACAGCTTCTGGAGGATGCACAAGAGCATACCCAGTGCGCATCCTCTGAAAATTGCCCAAGAATGAAATGTGATTTTGAGAATAGTTGTGAGATGTTGATGAATGCTGGTGTGCTACTTCAAAAAGTTATAGCATGCCACTTTTAATACACATGGCATAGGTTTGTCATCACTGGACTAGGACCTGAGAAACACAGTTTATGTCTCATTTGGTGACTTTGGACCAATCAGTCTCCCTCTATGTAACCTATCCCATTGGGGTTTTATTGTGAGAAAAAAATGGAAGAATGAGTGCTCTGTATGTAAAAGCAAAGCAAAATGGAAATGTGAACAAAAAGAGGGTGCTTTTTTATCATGCTTGGTGGATGTGTAAAAAAAGCTACAAAAATCGGATTCAAATACATTATTTCAGAAGATTTTGAAGATAAATGTACAACTGAACTCAGAGATGTTTCTTTCGGGACTGACAAAAACTTGGAAAAAGCTGATGGGACTTTGTTTTTATACATAATTGCAGCAAGACTCTTATATGCACAATGGTGGAAAGATCTAATATTACCCCACAATGTAAGAGTGGATTGTGAAGACGAAAGAGCTTGAATAGAGGAAATGCATTGTTAGTCGATTTTGGACTTTTTGCATGAAACGGAGGAAAAATGAAATTATGATATATGGGTTTGTTGACTGGAAGAAATAATAGATGATTAAAAAATGCAAGTTATGTAACAATGAGCGTAATTTAAATTTAAGCCTATAACTGGTGTAAAAGAAAATTGGAAGTAATTTCTTTGTATTTTTTTCCTACACCTTTAGCTTTGTTCATTTCTTTCTTTTCTTTATCTTAAATATTAGTTTCTGTTAATTGTTAATTTTCCTTTTTAAAAATTCAATAAAGTTATTTATTGTAAAAGCAAAGTATTAATATATATATATATATATAAAGCCAAAACGTTATTTAATAAATTCAGGATGAGGAATAGAGTCTTAGATTCAATCCCATCTTTTGTCCTTCTCTTAAAAAATAGGAGATTAACATTATTTAAGTACCTGACTGTATGAATGTGTGTGCAAAAAGTGGGATCAGTCTATGGATGGCAATTGTGATGTATTGGTGAAGTTTTGCCTTTGCACTTTTTAGGAATAACATAGTAGTGCTATATTTCAAACATCAAGAACTCCTCAAGCAAAGATTCTTGACAAAACTCATTTCAATGGACAGCTTAAAAACACTGGGAAGAAATTTATGCTCTGGCCTGCTTTGGTTATCTATCACTCCTTAGAGGAACATTAAGAATCCTTAACAACACCCACTACAAAAGTAGGCCTTACTGCCCAGTATATTAAAACCTCAGAACAAGAATTGGGAATTGGAAGTATAATGCTTAAACATTACATGTTCATCATTCCCAGTTTTTGCAACCCTGAGTTAATTGTAGATAATTAATTTACAATACATTAACTCTTTGGGTGAAGGACAAAACCATACTTCTGTTCTGGAGGAATAAAAAGTCAAAATGATTTCATGGTTTTGACAATCTCTTATTTTAAGTGTGACAGAATAAAACAACTTAATTGTTTCCCAATCTCTCTCTCTTTAAAAAAAAAAATCTATAGCCTGAAGGACAAAGTTGCTAAATAAGGATATTTGATTGAAACATTGCTGGCTCTTAGAAAGGGGGAGAAAATGTATATAATTCTAAATACACAGGTTGTCTGAATCATATTGACAAATGCTCAAGATATAAAGGTGATAATGGTGTGCTTTACAGTAAGTGTTTAAAATAGTCCAATGCATTGACAAATATTATTTAATGAATAAAATATGAGGGAATGGGTGTCATTATCATGACGAAAATTCTGATGAACATGAATCAAGAGCTGTTTCGCTATTGATGAGAGATCATTTTCTGATAGGCAAAAAAAGCTAGTGCAAGCATGCACAGTTTTAAGAAATCAAGTGTTAAAGATTTGATTGTCTTGTTGAAAGGCTTATCGATAAAATTATTATCACTATCTTTAAGGATGACACCCACAAAAAGGTCATCAAAAGACTGGAGATGTTCCCAAATGTGAGACACTAAAAATAAAGAAATGCAAAATTTTCAAATTTGGTTATTTTTACATAACAAATTTGATCTCATAAATGTGCTCGTTTTATCTCCAGAAAAGCCCTGGTAGGTTTCAAGTCTCTTTAATTTTTGTAGTATATGGAAAATGACCTTGGTCTTCTTCTACTATTCTATTGTGGTAGTGATTCTTTTTGTTGAAAATGTTGGCAATTTTAGTTCACTTCTCCAACTGCTTCTCTTACTTCTCTGATTTTTTGCTTGTCTACATTTCTGAACAATACTGAGAGTTTATTCAATGAAATATTTTTCACTGTATTCAACCCTAATTTTCTTCTTCATGTATTCCCATAACTCTTTTAGTATCCTCTTGTTATTATCCAATGCAGTGAATTTATTTTGCAACTGATATTTGCAAATATTTCTGATATTCTCAAATGTCTGGTATTCAAATCAAATATATCAGTGCCTGAGGGAAAGACAATTAATATATATTTTCACAGAGGAAATTCTATTGAATTAAATCCTACCAAATTTAGTGAAATCTATTCCCAGTTAAAAACTTAAAGTTTGCAACCTTCTTGAGAACATTTCACATTAAAAGTCATGGAAGATATGTTAAAATTATTAATAAATGTAATAATAATCCAGTTTTTATTAAAATTGGTAGATTTGGTAGATTTTATAGTAGATGATTTTTCCCATTTGCTAAGATAGGCATTTAGGGAAGGCAGAGTGAAGAAATTTGTTTGATTATCATTTTAATGTGACCTTAGCCAATTTATACTTCCTGCAACTTTACATTAAAAAAATAATATGATTACATGCTAAGGTTTTTCTTTAGTTTTGACATATGGTTTACATTAAATATAATGCAATAATGTGCACTGCAGGGCACCAAAAGGAATTATATTAGATAAAACATTTGCAATAAATGTACATATTAGACAAAGTGTATATTAAACTTTATATAGCAGGAGAAATACACATGAGACGCTTTAACAATTTTAGGTGTATTTTCCAAATAAATTCCCAAAATGATACTGACTGTATGAAATGGAATGTGACTTGTTACCCTGATGTTATCTCAGGATCTTCCACAGCTTGGTGCCTTTCAAATGTGCTGGACACCAACTTCCATAATTCTCAGACAGCATGGCCAGCCTGATAGGGATGATGAATTGAGAGGTTGGGAGTTGAAGTTTTTTACACATGAGAGCACCAGACTGATGGATACATTAGTAAATTTTAGCAGAGCAAAACTCCCAGTTACCTTTCAGTGTTTAAGCTACAAGTCATTGTGTTAAAGCAATTATGTTCTGTGGAAGCTATTGCCTTGATCATTGTAGAAGACAGGATTAAAAAACAAAACGAAGGAGCCCAACCACCTCCCACTGGAATCTAAGGGCTTGCGTAGTTACTGCCCCCAAAGGCTACGAACAGCACTTTCTCTTCCATAAATAAATCTACAAACCCCTTTCTACTTTTGAAAATAATTTATAGGCTAGTCTGGCAGTTCATACTTAGATCTTTCAATATTTCATGGATAATTTTCCAGATCCTTCACCATGTGGAAGGCTGTCAACTAAAACAGACCTTCAGTTTGGGTTTCTTCAGTAAGGTATGATGGCACCATGACAGAAGAAGGGACTAGAAATAGGGATGCCTCGGATTTTTAAAATTATCCTCCAAGACGGGTAAAAGATATTTTAACAACAGAAATTCCTCCCATCAGTGACAAATCTAGTTTTTCCCATCTGTGCAAATCCAATTTTATCTGACTCCACGTTTTAGTTATTTTTATACAACTTGGAATTTTTATTACAAAGAATCACCTTTGTAATATTACAAAGAACCACCTTAACAACCTTAAATCTCATTTTATTTTCCCATTTTCTTTGGTCTTCTTCATTCATATTCTTTACCAACATTTTCGTCGTTAGTTTATTTACACCCCTGCCAGTTCTCCAAATATTTTAAGCTCCCTCTTAACGTATTCAATATAAACTCTTGGCCAAAGGCTATAATTAGTCTTTGCATAGCATATAGGTGACTATACCTCAATTATTTGTAGATTTAAGGCGTCCCACATTCAAAACTGGCAGTCAGCCCAAATCTGAATATTTAGCATCTATAACAAACCAAAAAAAGCAAGATTTTCTCTTTTCCTCCCCTCCCTGATACCTTCCTTCAAACTAATGGCTCCCTTCCTTGCTTTGCCATTCTGTGAGCATGGAACACT
Source organism: Pseudoxenodon macrops (assembly GCA_032467955.1). Taxonomy (NCBI): domain Eukaryota; kingdom Metazoa; phylum Chordata; class Lepidosauria; order Squamata; family Pseudoxenodontidae; genus Pseudoxenodon; species Pseudoxenodon macrops. The sequence goes on along the minus strand of JANHFT010000809.1, from coordinate 152,837 downwards.
CTACTTACATATGAACAATTATTCCCTTAAGTCAGAAATATACAACCTGAGGGTTCAGATATGCATGAAGCTCCTGAAAGCCCTTGGTGTGATCCACTCATAGTCCGCTTTTCATGTTTCTAGGCTTTCTGACTGCGAGTTCTGGCTTTTATCTTTGTATTGTGTCAATTACTATGTCACTTACAATGCTAAGTTAATTATAAATTAGCCTAGCATTGTAAAGATTTAGCATTGGCAGGGTGTTGGTGGTGTTGGTGGCCATCTTTGGTTATTGCTATGTTCTCCTCCATATGATGACTGAATGGAGGTAAAACATCAGAAAAAAACTTCACACATGAAAACATTAACTAAAAACCCCCGGCAGTCAGGGTTCTAAGTAATATATCTTTGGTCTTTGGTTCCCAAGGGAAAATGTGTTGTTTTGGCTATAAGTTCCCCTCCATCTCAATCCCCCCTCCCTATCCCTCAGCTCCAGTGTGGCACCACTGAAGTGGTCAAAATGGCTTCCCTCAGGTCAGCTTCAGGGTTGACACCTGTACTGTTATTTCTTTCTTTTACTTTTTATTAATCTAATATATCTACGAATTAGTATTCAAGATCAGATAAACTGTCCTGATATACACTATAACTAATTGAGCCTTAAGAAAATCAGCAGTATTAACACAATCCAATTCTATATTACACATTTATGCTATTAAATTGGGTGCATTGATACCTGTAACTGTGATAAATATGTAAGTAACCATCAATAAAGAGGTTTGTAGCACACAACATTTAATTCCTTAAACTTAGATTAATTACTTAAAACATTATTAGTAATTTCTACTGCAAATATTTTATTAGTTTATTACAATATAAAATGCAGAAGTACAAAGAAAAATGAAAATAATTCAAAAATAGGGCAAGAAAGGGGGAAGGGAAAAAATCCTTTTGATGCAGTAGAATAAGGTGGTAACATAGAACGTCAATATTTTACTTTTGTATAATAGTATATACTAGCCATTTCTATAACAACAAACCTATCTAATCAGCAAAATCCAAAATCAAATTTTCAAATTTTCATTTTTTTTCCATCTCAAGCACAAAGTCAAAAGCAGTCTGAAACATTATTAGTAATTTCTAGAGGAACGTATCCAAGTCTGGATGTGGTAGAACCTTTCCCCATATTTCCTTTCTTTGGAACAGCATCAAAGTAACAGGTCTTTCCAAAGCAAGGGACAGTACTTGCTTTTGTCAGAGCCAATCGGGCCAGATTCAACATGCTTTCAGTGACTGTTCACCATATATGATATATTCAGCTTGTAGGATTTTCTCAGCACCCATAGTTAGAAAAAGCTTTCTCAAGTGCTCTATATCTACAGATGAAAGCATGTTCCTAAAGAAGATTGACAAGTGATACCATGATTTAGTCTGTTAAATTATTTTAAAAGACTTTTTTTTTTTAAAGTAAGTCTTTGAATACCTGGGATGCAGTTTTGTTTTCTCCAATTAAGTGCTATTAGTCCAGCTTGCCAATGCAAGAATCCACTGTTGTTCCATGCAAGAATTTCCTTCAACACAATTGGTAAAGGGGAAACCACCATCTCTTTTGGTAACTGCCTCCACTGCCAATTTGTTTTCAGTTAGGATTAATAATAATAAAAAAAAACATTTTAGTCAACTATGGTTTCTTGTAGCTCACAGCCATAATTCCATGTTTTGTACTCTGATAGATAATAAATCTCAGACTTTTATCACATACATTTTTCAAACATCCCCAAAGCAGTAAATATTCCCTTAGTCATTTTCCCACTCAATATTAAACATATCAACTTCCCTCAGTCACAATCTAACACTTAGTCACCAGATTTTTCCCCCCTTGCTCTTCTATGCGTTTGTTTAAGTTTCACCAGGGGTGGGTTCCTTTCTTACCGGTTCGGGTCACAACGGAAGTGTGCATTTTACCTTTCCTACCAGTTTGTGTCACAATGGAAGTGTGAGTTTTGTGCGTGCTCACTCACACGCACACCCCAGTCACATCCAGGTATTGCCTCGAAAATAACCCTCTGTGCATATGCAGGAGGCTTTGCGCATGTGCAGAGGGCTATTTTCAAGGCAATTTCCACTGGGAGGACTGTTTTTCAGTTGGAGGACAGTTTCAGGGGCGTGGCCAACCAGCCGTCGCTGCCGGTTCAGTGAGTGAGGGGAAATTCCCGTTACCAGTTCTAGCGAACTGGTCCGAACTGGCAGGAACCCATCTCTGAGTTTCACTGAAACTTAAAAAATCTGATGTTCTAAAATAAGCACAATATTCAAGGTAGGATTTGACCAATGAAGCATATAGTAAAACTATTACCTTCTGAAATTCGTAACTATACTTCTGATGCTATCTATGGTTGCATTTGTCATATTTGTAGTTATATCATGATTGTGACTCAATCAGAGTTCTAAAAACCTTTCCCCCCAGTATTATTAGCAATACAAATCAACCTCCATCTTATATTTTAGGTAAATGAAGAACTATGTCTTTGTATCAAATAAATTTCATTATATTATTTTCAACTTCCTTCTATTTATGTATTAAGATCAGGTGATTCTTCCTGTCTTTCAAGTATTAGTTAATTCTCCCAGCTTTTTGTTATGTGCAGATAAGATAATTATCGGCATGATTCATGTTCTTGATCTCTCTTTCCAGTTTGAATGAATTTTGGATGAAGATTGCTGGAATCTAATGTTCAAATCTGTGAAAGATTCACCTAATAGATAATAGGTGAATCCATCACAGATTAGCATCCAATACATACCCACACTTGCTAATCATCTCTCAGAAGATTGACAAAATATTATGCTTTGCTGAAGTCACAATATATATTATACCCTTAATTATCTAAACAAAATATGAAATAAGAGTACAGTAGCCTGAAAAGACTTGTTGTCATCAAATCTGAGCTAATCTCTGATAAACATTGCATTGTTTTCAAAGTGCTTATGGATGAATCCCATTATGATCTGCTCTAAAATATTTTCAAGAATTGACGTCATATCATCTTCTGAATCTTCTCTTCCTCCCTTTTTGAAGATATGAATGTTTGCCCTCCTCCAATTATTTTGTACTTCATTCATGTTCTATGGTTTCTCAAAAGCAACAGTTATAGATTCATTATTTCTTGTAGATGACTTCTACAGATCCTCTAGGAACTTAGGTGGTGAGCCAATGATACTTTGCTTGATCATCAGCACAAAGATTACCACTGGGACGTTAGGAGGAATATTTAGGTATAGAAGATCTTCCATGTGCCCTGGACACTAGAAAGGCACCCAACACATTTTAATCCACTAGGCAGAGAAAGCTGATCCTACTTGCAATTTTCATTACAGATAAGACAGCAAGGGCAAGTGCTGATGCCCAAAAAAGTCAAGATGGTGCCTGTGACTACATAAACAAAATAATCTGTTTTACTTTGTGTCCCACTCCCCACAGATGGCCCTGCAGGACAGTGCATCTACAAAGATCCATTGGCTGAAAAGTCCAGCAGAAGTAAGCAAGTTGGTTGGGGAGGAATGCAAAATCCCCTGTTTGTTATTTCATCCAATTAGTAATATTCTGTGTTTTAGCAAAAACTATTTATTTATTTATTTATTTATTTATTTATTTATTTATTTATTTATTTATTTATTTATTTATTTATTTATTTATTTACCGGTATGTATGTATGTATGTATGTATGTATGTATGTATGTATGTATGTATGTATGTATGTATGTATTTCCTGCATTTTTATTTTACTTACAAATAACTCAAGGCAGTGAACATATCCAACACAACTTCCTCCTCCTATTTTTCCCATAGCAACAACCCAGTGAGATGAATTGGGCAAGAGGGAGTGACTGGCCCAAGGTCATCCAGCTGCCTTTCATGGCTAAGGTGTCGCAGTTTCCTGCTTTCTAGCCTGGTGCCTTAACCACTAGACCAAACTGGCTCTCCAGGTATCATTATATGTGTTCTGTATATAAAAATATGAAGAGGTATGTGGGTATATTTGTGCATCATGAATCATGGTTTATATACACAATAGCATTAAATGACAAATTCAAAAAATCTTTATGCATTAAAATATAGGTGTTACTTGATTGTTAATGACATAGAGGCAATTAAGAGTCACTGGAACTCTTATTTGCTCCAGATTCTTTTCAAATCTATCCTAATGTTTTTTCAATAAAACGTTACTTTGAATATTTGTTAAAACGCAGCAGTCATCATCCTTGGTCACCATGGCTTATCTATGGAAAGATTATTCTGAACTCCCATTGATGAGTGGCTACATAGCTATCCTGGAATTTGGGTTTTAACTTGTAGGAGTTGCTAATACGATCAGTAGAGAAATACATCAAAAGGGGCAAGACATTCTAAATATTCTTGGGGATTCCATGAGGTAAAGAGCGTCCAAATTCTGGAAATCGTATAAAACATTTGATGTCCTGTAAATAAATACCTAGTGCTAAAATGTATTGATGTAGAAATTCAAGAAAAGGAAAGGATAAAGTACAGAAAAGGGGCATATTAGAGGCATGTTTTATGTAGTTATTTGTTCTGCTACATTCAATAGGAATTACCTTCAGAGAAGTATATGTAGCGAACTTCAGTTCTTAACATTGAACAAGACCCAGAGGCGGGATTCACATAATTTACCTACTGGTTCACCCAGCACTGAGAATGTGTGTGTGCGCCTTCTGCATATGCGCGCACCCTTCCATGCATGCACTTTGTTTGCGCAAGCCACACGCTACGTGCATATATATCTTACACACATGCACACAGCTTAGAAAACATGCTAAATAGAACTGCATAGCCCTGGGGGGGGGCACCCACAGATTGCTACTAATGATTTGCCCGAACCAGTCCGAATGGGCTGAATAGCACTTCATACAAGACCCCTTGGAAAGACAACTCAGAAAAGCTAACTATTAGTGCTATTAGTGCTTTGTATAGCCTACAAAGACTGACAAAGAAGCCCAGAATGTTGAGACTTTGGAAAAAAGTGCAAAGAAGAGCAACTAAGAGGGTTAAAGACCTGGAGATAAAAACATATAAAGAACGGTTGCATGATTTGGGTTTGGCTAGTCTAGAGAAAAGAAGTGGGGACATGATAGCACTATTCCAGTATTTGAGAGGTTGCCACAAAGAGGAGGGGTCAACTTATTTTTCAGCAACAGAGCAACAGAGGGAAAGACAAGAAACAATGGATGGAAACTAATCAAGGAGAGAAGCAACCTGGAATTAAGGAGACTCTTCCTAACAGTGAAAACAATTAACCATGGAACAGCTTGTCTTCAGAAATTGTGGGTGCTTCATCACTGGAGAAGAGATTGGACAGCCACTTGTCTGAAATAGTATAGGGTCTCCTGCTTGAGCAGGGGGGTCAGACTAGAAGACCCCGAAGGTCCTTTCCAGCTCTATTCTGATTAAATATTAAATATTAGGTAGGATTGAAGCTGCAGAGCTCAAAGAATGCCAGAAAAAAATACAGAGCTCTTTGGCTCTACATTCCCAATGCAATCAACATAAGTTTTATGCACCTCCTCCATCCAAATAGAAGCTCCATAGGTGGAATATTTAATTTTATAACTCAAATAGAATAGAAAATGGGTTAAAGCGACTCCAGAATATATAAAGCTATACTACTGTTGACACTAGACATAAACAGGTAGTTGCTAACACAGCAAACTATAATACCAGCCCCGTGTTTGAAAAACCAGGTTAGTGTCCAGAGGACATCCCAACTAATATTGTCTTGAACCGTGATGGCAAACCTATGGCATGAGTGCCACAGGTGGCATGCAGAGCCATATTTGCCAGCATGGGAGCCATTGCCGTAGATCAGCTTCAGTGTGCATGTACGTGCTGGCTTGCTGATTTTTGGCTGGCCATGTCCCCTCCCCTCCCCTCCCAGGAGTCTCCACGTGGCTTGTTTTGAGGAAAGTAAAGGGCCTGAGTGGAGGCTCTGGGTGGGCATTTCTGGCCTTTGCAGGGCCTCTGGGAGTGTGAGGAAGGCCATTTTCACCCTCCCCAGGTTCCTAGAAATCCTCTGAAGGCTGGAGAGAGTGAAAACTGGGCCTTCCAGTCCTACTGGAAGTCAGGAAACGGCCCATTTCTGGCCTCCAAGGGGGGGTGAGGGTGGGGAAGGCCATTTGCGCCCTCACCAGGTTCCTAGAAATCCTCTGAAGGCTGGAGAGAGTGAAAACTGGGCCTTCCAGTCCTACTGGAAGTCAGGAAACG
>JANHFT010000809.1:136137-146481 GCA_032467955.1 Pseudoxenodon macrops | reverse complement strand
CAAGAGACTCAGGGCGGTGTACAGCCAGCAATAAAAACATACAATACAAAAATTAAAAAACAAATTAAAAAACAAATGGGGAGGGGAAAATTCCACCATGACATTGTGTGCCAAAAGCAGGCAGAGAGGGGGGTCGCACGCGCATGCGCAGTGAGATGGGGCACATTGCATTATTGGTGTTGGGCACGCACGCGCAAGAAGCCCTGCGCTCCCCCCGCTTTTGGCATGTGATGGCAAAAAGGTTAGCCATCACTGGTCTAGAATAAAATTCTGTGCAATGCCAGCCTCCAGCTCCCCAACCCCACGCCAAGTAATGCTCTAAAGAAGATTCCACACTACGTTACTATCATCTTCCAGAGCCGAGGAAATCACACAAAAATGCATTTCATTCTTCAGTTGTATCTGTCAACCTCAAAGGTAGGGTAAGTCAGTTCTATCCTTCGAACTTGTCAATGATAGCACCTGCCCAATTCAAGAAATACATAAAGCAAAGCCCAGCAGTAGGGACTCAGACAATTAGGATAAGGATGTTCAGCTTGTTATCAGAGTCTATGCTTCACTCCCTCTGCTGGAAATGTAAGCCCAAACACTCTGACCTGAAAACATCATGATATCTTAAGAAGCAGCTCAACCCTAGGAGAACAGTGTTTTTCTAATGGAGCATGTAGTTGTCTTGTAGGTGTGTCAGAAGATAAGAACGGAGTTTCAAGTTTCCCTGCATCAATGCCCAGTGTGGGAAGTGGGTTGTGACTGTTCTATTGGCAACAAAGAGTGTTTATATGATAAGAGTTACCACAACAATCAAGGCTATGGTGACACATTCTTACCGCATATTGTGTCCAATTAGGAGCAAGAAGGGAGCAGATAGGGAGAGTGAGCATTTTTTTCAAGAAAAGCAAAATTAGCGAACTACTTCTTGTTCAGGCAAAAGATTAGCTAGTCTATAAACAGAACTTGGTATGCTTCTCCAGGATAAACGCAACATCACTTGTGAATCAAGGCACAGAGATTCCCTGGGACACGAAAGAGAGAAAATACAGTCCCCAAACAGCGACATTAAGACCAAAACATCATCTATGCAGCAACCTAAGCAAGGATGTTTCAGTCCTTACAAAGCAGGAACAAGGCAGGAGTGCTCAGACTGGACCAGCAGAAGAATATTTTTTGAACAATTGTTTTCTTGTCTTTTTTTTTAATCCCTCAGAAAAAAATAAAATAAAAGCTTTCAATTAAAATGGGTAATGGAAATCCTGGGTCAAGATGTCTCTTCTGATTGTTTTCCACGATACAGACAATCTAAATTCTCTTAGCACTGTATTACTAAAATATAGCTCTACATCCAGTAACCAGCTGAGGCTGTTCATTTTTTAAAGCAGTTCATACAAGCCCTAATAATTGAACAAATAATGAAATGGCATAGGAGACTTTCTAAATAGAACAAATTGAACTCCTGAACTTGATGGGAAATGGAAAGAGGTCACAATCCCTTTGGGATTCCTCCATAAACCTCAGTGAAAAAGAGAAACTTCACAAAGTATTATGTGTTACTCATAATAATATTAATACTATAGTTAATAATTGGAGACATACTGCAAGATAAACACATAAGAGCAAATGCTTTATCTATATTATTTTGATAAAACACACAATGTTCTGGAAATTGGGCCAAACAACATCAATCTCTTCATATTGCAGATGGCAGAGTGGTTTGTTTAAGGCTGTATTATGATTTCATGGTTCAAATAGCATTTGAAGTGGAGATTTCCAGTTTTCCTGGGTCCCTGTGGCTACGGTACTTTGTGGCAGAAGTTCTCTTCATTTCATGAAAGTAGAATTGTGGTAGTACAGACACTTTGCCTAGAACAAAACTTTGTGGAGTCAAAATATGGACAGTTTGTAAGGAAAAGGAATGAGTTGAACAAGACAATGGCTTCAGGAGTGGAACATATTCTCTAATGTTCTTCTAGATAGTTTACATATTTGTTTACAGTATATCATGAAGCAAATGTGGGACTTTCTTCTGTTAAGAAGAATGCAGCAGTTTCATCAATTGGCAGAGTCCTTTTGAGCTTTTCCAAATAATCCTTTCTCAGGGGAAAAGAACTGTGCTTGCCTCATAATGTCTTTTGATCCTCTCAAATTTCCTCAGAGATGGAATGAAGGAATCACTGTCAGTAGTGAGAAAACAACCTAGCTCTCAGACCAAATTTGGTTGTCTCATCCTGCTGTTTGAAGAACAGAAGAGTATACCAAGTTGCCCTTTAGAAGGCAACATCTCTTAGTCCAACTCCAGCAAAAATGGAGAAGTTTGAAGAAAAGGCGTAATAGTTTTAAATCAAACCGGTACAATTTTTTTTCCTGAGGGAACTGGAAGTCAAAGATGAGCCAAAATAGTTCTTCCCCAACTCAGATTTCCTATCCAACAGGTGTCTCTTCATCTGGCCTAATCCTGAAGCTGGTTCTTACTAAATTTATCAATTCAAAAAAGGAATTCTGGCCTTCAAGTGTTCCCTCTGTGCAAATATAACATACATCGATCAGACTGTTGACACCAAGGGGCATAGATTACACCGAATCAAGTAAAGTAGAATAGAAAAGAAATGAGAGAAGAACTGCCAGGATTCATTGGCAATGTGAACATCATCTCTTAACCACCATTGTCAGTTCATCTGTGCTTTCTAGCTGACTGGGCCATTATAGGAGCAAAGAGAAGGAGCTGCAAGCTGTACTTTTATCAGGTCCCTCTCAGAGTAATGTAATATGACCCCAGATAGAGATACTAAATGGAAGTGCAGCAGTCCAAGCTACTATAGATAGGAAAGCCCATTGAGGGGATCCTCCATCCCACAAAGTGAGGCTCAAAATATTAGTACAGGATTAAAAAGATACTGCTTAGTTTATCTTTCCAGTAGAAAAGATAAAGAGCAATGTTTTTATGCAGAACCACTTCTCTTTATCTGCTGCATTTGTATAGATTTATAGAAGCAAACAGGAAAACTTTCTTCATAAAGTAGTTCCTAAAAATCTTCTTTCTACCCTGTTTCTGAGAAACTTACATAGAAAAATAAGTCAGTACAACAAGTAGCTTTGATCATGCTAACCACTGAAAGAAGAGGGGAGGAAAAGCAAAGATCGGTTACAATAAATAACTCATTGTTTTAGATTCTATATTGGAAGTCAGGTTTGCCTGGGCTCAGGTAAATTCAGTATTATTCTTGACCATGCACCATTTTGTTGTTCTTTATAAAAAAAATGAAGCCTGGCCTAAGGCAGAAGCTTATTTAAGATGTGTTGATTTAACAAGAGTCTGATTTATGGACATTGTTTTAATTTTTGGACAGCTTATTGCTGTTTAAAAGGAAGTGAAACAAAGAGAACTTGGGATTTAAAAAAAATCTCAAACGGAATGTTAGGAAGCCTTTGAAATAAAACTCAAAGTGGTTTTTTTTTCCAAAATGAAAAAGGAAAAGACAAAAGAAAAATCAGCTCCTCTTCCATATGGTAAATGGTTCTCAAAATTAAAGAGTATTTCTAAAACTTGGAAAAAAGAGTTTGATGTACCAAAAGGGGCCTAGAAAGTTCCTCTGGGACTTTGTGGTTCCTGACTTAAGTTTCTACATCACTCTCTCACTCTCTCTCCTGTTTAAAAATAAAATTAAACAAAACATGACAGCAACTCTACACTATCGGGATAAAATTGAGTAGACTTATTAATGAAAACAAATAAGTGATCCCGTGAAAAGACCTATGCTAGACACATCAGAAACATATTGCTCACCTCTGACATATTTAAATAACTTTTTATTTAAACTACAGCTTTGGCTCCAGATTGATTTATGTCCCTCTATGTACTTATGAATGATTAAACTCTGTGGAGGGCGATTTCTTTGAAAATAAATTATCTTTTTGCAGTAGTGTGATGTGGCAGGGTTCCATCTTTAGTTACTGCAACTGGACCCTTCTTAGTACACTTTGAGGAAACTCCAGTCACCATGACTCCCAGAGCATCAATTCCTTGTATTTTCCAAGTATTCAATTTATCATTAACACAATGCCTTTTATTTCCCCAACCTTCTCTTTAACAAGCATCTTGATCAGATTGAAAAGCATTTGGTACCAAAGGAAGCCTGAAGGAAAGTAGGAAAGAACTGGGAAAAAAAGATCTGGAAAACATATTTCTATCATTCCTGCACCCACCCATCTCCAAAATGGGGTATTATTCATAAAACGTTTACTGTAGTGAGCTCAAGGCCAGCTTATTCTTCCTCCTGTATACTATTCATAAAAGGCCATTGACAACCCAGTGACAATTGGTCTCACAGCCAGCTTCAATTCACTGAGTTAAACTGTAAAAGAAAACTTTTTTGCTCTGCCAGAGATATACTAAAAATAAGATGGAACATCTTTGCCCCTAAAATATTCATGCATTTCTAATAATGCATCTTAAACACATGATGGAGATTGTTTTTCAGTGAAAAAACAGGAACCGATCCATTCTGCTTAACACAGGCTGCAGAGTGTCTTATCTTGATTGTTAGTTTGCTTGCAATTTGAGATATGGAAAACTGCTCTCCAAAAATTCTGGGCACATTGAATGTCAATGAAAGGGGAAAAACTCCTTTTCTTTTGCAGTTGCCTACTTTTTTTGCTTTTGTGCTTTCTTATTCACTTCTCCCTAAACCTGCTATATACCTGTTGGAAGAAACAATAAAAGTATTAAACTGATCTTTCACACCATGTCTGATTTGATCCTCGCCAGGAATTAGTGGAAGCCCTCCCCCAAGTTAAAGAGAAGAAGGAATAGGCAGATGAGGACAACTTAAATCTTCTGCAACTGTTTTTTCTGCCATGGCAACAGTCAAGAGCTGAAGTTAAAAGAAAAGAAAAGGGGGGAAAAACAGAAAAAAAACACCAACAACTTAAGACAGGAGTTACAGAAGGGAAGCAGCATGTAAAGGAAGAGTCAGGTATGACTCCTTCATTTCCAATGTCTATGCTGCATATGGACCTCCTTCTGCTCTTTTTGGGATCTTTGGTAAATCTCCATGTTTCCTAATTTATATTCGCCATCCGTTTTGCTAGTGAGACTGAAGATAGATGTGTGGCAGTTTGAGATATTGGAGTTCAATATCAATAAAGTCCTATCTGTTGCCTGCATTACTAGGACAGTTCTTTGGACCCTTAGTTCTAAAAAGATCTAAATAATCTGCTTTTTATGACTTTTCACAAGCGTTTAAGCTTTGCATGAGTTTTGCTATAACACATGAAGCTTTTGAAGGTAAATTCCCTGAAGTTTAAAAATTAATGTCTCATGATATCATTTTTATGTACACTCAAATAGAATTTAATTATAAAATGATGTCCTGATAAAAGTAGTTTTTTTGGTTCCAAATATTTGGTAACATGTATTCCTTTTTTGGACATGAATTATGCAAATATTATTGTGAGGGGTTGTTTTCTTGCAGATGTTTCATTACCCAAACTAGGTAACATCACCAGTGCCACATCATTATTTCAAGCCTGAGCTATAAATATTTTCCTTTATTGGTCCTTTACTGGATTTACTGAAGAGAGGGAGGGAGGGAGATTAATTTTATCCAGGTCTATCTTTGAGACTGTAAAAAATATGCTTTCAGAGTGCAGTTGTAGCTATTACTCTTAGAGAAGTTGAAAATGTTATTACAAGAGTGCTGTGCTCTGGGGTATACTCATTCATTTCTCTATAAGCACGATTCATTTTTTTTTAATTTGCAAAATAGAATAGGTTTATTCTCAAAGGAGAGTGGAAAAGCCAACTTTTGAGATAGATCCTGATAGCTAGTGTGATGTCTTTTTAAGATATTGCATTAGGTGCATCCTCCTAAGATACCAGATCTTTACATTTCTTGTTTCTTATGTTCTCACTTCTCACAATACATTTTTATGGCTCTTCTTTTTTTCTCTCCATTGAGCTATTTTCCTGAAAGTTTCCTGAATACTTTCCATCACATTTTGTATGGCAAATGTCATTTCTCTTTAGTAGTAATCCTGGTGCATAGTGTCAGATGTAAAATGATAGCTGGGCTGCCAGCACAGTTGACATTGCTATAGCTGTAGAAGCAAGAAAAAAAATCCCATTCTCTAGAGGAAATACCAGAGACTTTCAAGTGTAGAAAACTACAGAAGTAACAGACTTTGTGGAAACAGAGGTCAAATCCTTTGGGAGTAATTGAGTTGAATTTCTAGAAACTAGTTTGAAGTTAAATCCCTTTCTTCTTATTAGAATTATTAAGTCAAACATTCCAGGTGTGTTTTGAAAAATCTGTGAGATCTCTATGACTGTGACAAAGCAGTCGTTTTTGAACCAAGATATTAGTGTTATCAATATTTAAATTAAATTAAATTAAAATGTGCCAGTGTAAATTAATAGAAAAGACAAGACAAAAAGGATTAAAGAAGAGATCAGGAAGAAGGTTGAAAGAATACAAAAATAATAATCTTAATTTACTAAATTTAGATTCAGATTTAGTAACATTTAGAATTTACCATTGAATTCTATGATTATTTTACCCCATTTTAAAACCTTTTTTGGCCACAGTTGTTAAGCAAATCACTGCAATTATTAAATGAATCATGTGGTCAATAAGCGAATCTGGCTTCTCTCATGGACTTTGCTTGTGGGAAGCCAGCTGGGAAGATTACAAATGGCGATCACATGACTCAAAGACAGTGTAATTCAGCGGCCCACAACCTTTTGGACACAAGGGATGGTTCTGTGGACCAGAGGGGGTGTAGTTTTGCATGCTGCCTATATCCAGTAGATGGGAATTCGCTTGTTTGTGCGGCCCCGTTGCTGGCATGCTGTGCACTACTGGCGGTCCACGGACTAGGGGTAGGGGACCCATGGTATAACTATTAAGCATGGGAAACCAGGAGTCCAGGCAATTCAAATGAATATAAAGCTTTATTGCAAGCTTAAAGTCTCTGCAAGAATCTGAACTATTAATGGTGAAAGCAAACCGGCAGTACGTAAAAGTCAAGGGAATTCAAGTTGGGCTGGACCCAACTCTTGTGGGTGCGAAGGAATTTGAAACTGATGATGCATTTGACTCCTCCCTTGGGCTAAGCCTGGTCTACATCACTCAACCCTCCACCTTGGCCCTCCTCCTTTGCCATGGGTTCTTCTAGGCTGCTTGCCCCCTCCTGCATTGTGTCTTTGAAGGCCAAGTTCTCATGGGAACTTGCAAAGACAGAAGGGAAACAGTTTCAAAGGAATCCACCTCCCTTTCGTCTGAAGGTGCTGGTGAGCCAGGTGGTGGTTGCTGCAACACAAAAACATAGTTAGAGTTTCCCTCCCCTCCCCAGGAGTTGAAGGCCAGATGTGGAAGGCCCATCACAGGCAGGTGTTGATTAAAAGACTGAAGATGTTGGCAACTCTCGATCTGTCTTTTGAAAACTCCTCTGGTTGGGTGCTGATGAATACTTTGCACTGGGCTAGTAATTGTCTCATCTTTTCAGACTCTCTGGCGAATATCTACAGTAGGCTGCTTGCAGTAGGAGTCTTGAGGATAAACATGGTGGCAACTGGAAGTTGTGTCTGGGTGAGTGGGGCCAGTTGCTGCAGTTTTTATTGAGTCAGGATCTATACTGGGTAGATTAATTGGTGAACACTGGCTGCTAAATTCCTCACTTCATCTTCTATTCCTTCTTGATGGCTGCTGACAGACCATACATCTGGCTCGTCTGCTGTAGCTGAAGTTCTGGGATCTGAAGCCATGGCTTGGGTATTCCAGAGTCCTTGAACATTTTTGGTGTAGAAGTGAGTAGTTAGATTAATGTCAAGCACAGGAAATCAGGATTCCAGGCAGTTGAAATGAATATATTAGTTTACTGCAAGCTTAGGTTCTCTGCAAGATTCTAAATTACTAATGGTCAGAGCAAACCCATAGTAGATAAGAGTCAATGGAATTCAAAGTGGGTTGGACTTAGATCTCTTGTGACCGCGAAGGGGCTCGAGACTGGTGACACATTTGACCCAGAGATGGGTTCTGAATCTTCTTACTGCTGGTTCACTCAGAATCGCGCCTCGAGCTCGTGTGCAAAGTGCATGAGTGAGCGCACACATGGCAGTAAAAAAACTAGCAAAAATTCTGTGCATGCGTGGAAACAAAATCCAAGATGGCTGCGCCCACGGAGCCACTGAAAAACCGGCTCCGTGACGTCACCGCAGAGTTATTACTTACTCTATAGAACTGGATAGAACTGGTAGGAACCCACCTCTAATTTGACCCCTCCTTCAGGATCAGCCTGGTCATCTTCTACAATAACAGTCATAAATACATCCAATTGCCATCATGTGACCTTGAGGATACTGCAAAGGTTGTAACTGGGAAAATAAGCCATTTTTTTCTGTGCTGTTGTAATGTTCACCAAATGAATGGTTGTAAGTTGAGGACTACCTGTAATATACATTATTGATGGAATATACATTATTGATAAGCAATGTGCTATCTTTATTTCATCTTGGAATATTTTAAATGATTTTGTACAAAAGGAAGATGACTCAGTTATACTTGATTAAAATATTTTACTTGTAGCCTATTGCTTTTGCCTTTAACTGTATGTGTGGAAATGTAAATTTTTGGCACTTTATTTGCATATGTGTTTTGAAGCACAGCTCTAAATGCATGGACTTCACTCCTTATAGCCAGTGTTTAATCTCTGCAATGTTTCATCGCATCAGCAGGAGGAGCTCTTCTGACAGTGTATGAAGTCGCTCTCTTATCAGGAGAATAGGCACTGTACATTGGACAACTTTGCTTTCCATATTTAGCTCCTTGAAGTGAAGTGAATCTCAGGCTGATCGTCCCTGCTATCATTCGGGGCACAGAAGTTGAATGAAGGATTGCAGAATTTTGTATCGATACAGGAAGCCCCTTTCTCCAACACAGAAAAAGAGAAGGGAGTTTGGGGATCAGCAGCCATTTCATTCTTTTCAAGCTGATCATCAAATCACACACAGGAAGTTCTCATTTGGGAGTTAGAAACATTGCCCGTGATGGTAGGGAAAATAATGGAAGATGAAATGTCAGTGAATTGTGGCATAATGATGTAAAGAAAATAGAGTATGTTAGGAAGATGAGCAAGAGGTAATAAGAATAACAGAATAACAGAGCTGGAAGGGAGATTGGAGGTCTTCTAATCCAACCTCCTGCTCAAGCAGGAAACCTTATACCATTTCAGACCAATGGTTGTCCAATCTCTTCTTAAAAACCTCCAGTGATGGAGCACTCACATGTTCTGGAGGCAAGTCGTTCCACTGATTAATTGTTCTAATTTGTTCTAACTCTAATTTCTCCTTAGTTCTAGGTTGGATCGCTCTTTGATTAATTTCCATCCATCACTCCCTGTTCTGCCATCAAGTGCAGGCAACCTGGAGAATAGATTGATCCTCTCTTCTTTGTGGCAGCCCTTTAGATCAGGGGTCCCCAAACCCCAGCCCATGGCCTACTACTGGGCCACATACTGTTCAGAACCAGGCCATGCAAGCATCAGGTGAGCAGTGTGTGCGCGCAACTCCACTTGCATGAACAGTGGCCACATAAGCTCACCCACAAAGCTTCATTTGTGTGAGCTTTGCATATGAGCGTGCCATCCCCTCTCCCCTCCTGCTGTGCTGCTAAGCCAGAAAGGTTGTGGACCACTGCGTTAGATATTGGAACACTTGTTATCATATCAACCCTAGTCCTTCTTTTCATTAAACTAGACAAGCCCGTCCCTTCAACCATTCTTCATATGTTGTAGTCTCTGTTAGGGTTCCAAGTAGCAACCCTAATGAAAGAAAACTCCGAGGCTTGGATTTCCTCAAAGTCACATTTTATTAGAGATGCCATATTGGCACATCTGGGGAAACCTGAATCTGAAGGCTTCCAAGGTTTCCTCACCCAAAGGAAAACTCAAGTTCTTGGCCAACATCCACAAGTCCATCACTTCGTCCAATATAGTACAGTCTCAACTGGAGATTCCTCTCATTTCCAGTCTCCCAGGTGTAGGGCAAGATGGCCTCGATGTACTGAGAAAAGAATGTTATTATGACTATATATCACCCATGTTCCATACAACCCCCCTTCCCAGTTTCCCACACTAGGAAATGTGGCAGGCCTGAAGGTCCAACAACATAAATGACTTCCAGGCCTGACAGTCTCCAGGCCTCTAACCAGTAGTGGGATTCAGCCAGTTTACACCTATTAGGGAGAACCAGTTGTTAACTTTCTAAGCAGTTTGGAGAACTTTACAGGGCTAATCCTGTAAGGAAGGCAGGAAGGAACTATTCTGGTGTTGTTTCTAGCCTAATATTTATTGCCC
>JANHFT010000809.1:72860-87390 GCA_032467955.1 Pseudoxenodon macrops | reverse complement strand
TGGAGGAAGAAATGGTGAACTGAAAATGGCTCTGAAAATTGAAGCCAACAATCATGGTGAACTGAAGAACCAGCAGGTAGATCAGCTTGTTAGTCATTCCTCTCCATACAAGGAGATGGATTGAGATCACCCACAAGTGCTCCAGACAACTGCTCCTTCTCAGGAGACTGCAAGATAGTTGTCTCCAGTGGGTGTATTGGTCTGTGAGATAAAAGAAAACCATCTTGCTCAAACTGCATTTGGCACCATTGAAAAGACACTAAGTTTGCATACTTTCTTTCCTAATCACTTTTGGAAATTGCTTGTTAATTCCATTTTAGGAACCTTTGAATTGACAAAGTTTATGGCACCAGGTATGATAAACTACAGTGAAGTGGCAGTTTCCCAGGAAGGAAAGACCACAGTCCAAGGAGGTGGGGGGTGGGGTGAGACAAGAGGCAACACAGTCCAGAACTAGACAGGAGACAGAGGAAGAGAGTAAGGATAGCCACTCCCTTCAATCTCCCAGGGCATATCCACTGGGGTGAGAGTAGTACAGGTTTAGTCTGGCAAGATTCTGTCTATTGGATATAAGTAAATAAAGAACTAAACTTTGGCTATATTGATCTATATTGTTGTTGGCCAGGCCTGACACTGGGCAGGTTCCCTTCAATCCTTAGCAAAAGAAGTTTTAACTACAAATAGAATAACTTTCTTTCTTTTTGAATAAACACCAAAGGTGATTAAAACCTTAATTTTACAAAATTAAATGGACTAAGGGACCAGATAAATTTGAAATAAAATGTGGAATTACTTATAAAGCATCTATCCTATGGGGAAATGAAAATTATTCATTCCAAAGAAATAATAGCAATAATAAAATGATATTGGTAGATCTCGAAGGATAAAACAAACAATCAACTTTTGTCTTCCATTTGGCATGTACCACCCTGTCATAAACAGCTATCACCTGCAATTTCAGATAGCATTTAATGGAAAGTACACTAAAAATAATTAAATAGATAAATATATCCTGCCACATTAAACGAGCACATTTGTTATTTGGTGTTTACCAAATATAAACAAAGAGAAACACGAAAGCTTGGGTAGTCTGAATCTCATTGAAGATCTGAGCTTGGCGCTTAAGCTTTATCTATTTTTGAAAGCAGTTGTGGATGGAAAGAGTCAGGCCAGCCCTTTTGGGATGTGCCAAGAGATGGATAAATGACTACCAAGAAGGGGATAGGTCAGTCTTGTTCTGGAGCCCATCCATGTATAGCACCTGAGCAAGACAAGGGAGGCTTGTGGAGAGGAACAGAGTTTCTTCACCCAGACTCAAGCAGCAGAACATGGAAAACCAGACAGAATTGATGTTCTTTCCCCCCTTTCCATTGGGATATGTGTTCCTCTCTCAGCCCAGCTCACCAGCTCCCACACTCCTGCTGCTTCTTGACTCTATCTTGCCTTCCCATTATTCTATGGCATCTCAACTAATAGCTATAAACTAGAGGGTGAGGACACACTGAAGGATGTTGGGCTTGCTTTGTCCATACTATATCTCTTTCTCTGCCCTTCAGTTGGGGCTAATGGAAGTATGCCACCAGGAGAGAAAAAGTTTCTGGAGGTAAGGAGCGCTTGCTTTTCATGCTACCCAGCTTTTAAAAAAACCCTTGGTGGGCTTCCCTATGATCATCCAGACAAGGCTAACCCAAATCAAAATTTATCCATGCTCTGCTTAGATCCATCTGCCATGTTAAGATGGATTATTGACAGTTTGTTGAGTAGACATCCTTGTACTAGAACCCTAATTTCAATATCAACCTGATATTGAAACAAGCTGAAACTGGATGAGAGAATAGAGCAGGAAACTAATTTTCATGGGTAAATGGAACAAGCCCTTTCCTATTCAAATATTTGCTAGCAAGGGAGGTGATGGCTTCGTTTGTCCTGCTGTACAGCTTCAACACTCCCATTTCAATTATGTGGGATGAGGAAATATTGACTGCATGGAACACCGGTTCCCATCCATAACTCTCCTGTAGCATGCTGTTACCTCCTGTTACCATAGAGTGCTTTCCTTTCCTCTCCTACTTGCCTGCTCCCTCCATCAAGCATGGATCCTTTCGCTTCCCTTCCATTCGGTCTCTCTGGAGTGACCTGTCACTCCCCAAACAGCGATAGAGAAAGGTTTTTTTTGTTAGTAACTTCTTTGTTATGCTTGGATTAATGTTCTTCATGACTTGATTAAAATTGGGACAATAAAATATAGTGGCTGTGCTTGCATAATATATTGTGCCCCAGTAAATACTCATATTATGATGGCTGTTCCCAAAGCAGAATGAACCACACATTTACCAATTCATTTTAGTTTGCTTGGTTATTCTGGGATTCCCAATGGTTTATAGTTCCAAATTTCCATGATGCTATTCTCTGAGTTTCCTGCTGAATCAAACTTGTTTAGTGAAGGTAAGAGTCAGGACCTTTTTCATGAAGCACTTATATAACCTGGAAGATTTTGAAAACAGCTTCTTTAAGCATTTATTAACCATATGGAGGATGTTTTATTTTATTTTTAATTCAGAAGTACTGGCATGATTTTAAAGAGGACTTTAGCCTGGTAGCTGGGCTACTTGTAGTCTTATTTCATGCAGTCTTTTGTAAAAGGTTTGTATAAGATTCACTCTAGTATCTAGAAAGAATAATCTGCCTCCCTGACATTTCAAATCATGATTTAGAAAGAATGTAAGGCAGAATAAAATTTGTACTTGGTGTGAGATCAGGAGCCACTTTAACTTCTAATTTGGCTTTCTGACATTGTTAGATAGTATGATGTTATCATGTTGATGTGATCTCTGATAAGATGGAAACAGAGACAACACAAATAAACCATTTGTAAGCATCTTTCTATCAGGTGGCATTTGAAGTAAGGATGCCCTTCATTTCTTATTCCAAAAATGTTCACCCAGACAAGTCATTCACAGATTGTGCGTAAGTATTTTAATGTACTAATTTGACATTGGACTTCACAATCCCAGGAGTCCTTTAAATTTGAGAAGAGCCGAAAGATAAGGTTAGCAAGAAGACATAGGTGTGTATCAAGTAGGAAAAACAGGAATAGCCGGGGAGAGATGAGATCCAGCTTTCATCCAGAGATAGTGATGATGGGAGGGACAAGACCAGCATCCTTGCTTGTAATAAACAATTCCTCTTCTTCCCATCACAATAAAGGAGATTAAATTGATAAGAAGGGTTTTGAGGGGGGCAGTTTTACAGCTTCACTCAACTGAATATTGAAGCATGTTTAAATTATGTCAGAGGCTGAATTAAAAAACATTTTAAAGCAATGTTGACACTGATATCTTTTCAGGAGGAACAGTTTGCACACAATTGGTCCTATTCCAGATCAAAGTTAAGGTGCTGTATGTTTGTATAAGAAGCCAACTTCCACCGGGATGTGCCTATGCCTTAGAAACTGATTATATTTAATTTCACACTCTGTTTTGAACCAGGAAAAATATGAGATTCATTTGACTCTGTTCTGCATTTAATTATAATTTGACAAAAGAAATAACCACATGACCTCTTTGATTTGCCAGAACTTTATCCAAGCGCCACCTGTTGAGCCCTCGGCACTCATAGCTCTGACATATTGCAGAGAAGAAAATTATGCCGCTGGCATGCAGACTAGCAAGGATGCCAACAAAAGCACAATATAGCCTTTGTACTCAAAACACAGAAAAATATATATTAAGCTACCAGCTATAAAGTTTTAAACAAGCCACTTTGAATTATATGTGGATATATCTTTTTAACAGGGAAAGTCCATCTACAAAAAAAAGAAAAAGAAAATGGAATGGTAAGGAAGTTTCAGACTACCATTTGGGTATGGTTTACATTGGTAAATATTGTTTGCCTGAAATAAACAAGGTTTCGCATTATTACCATGGTTTTAGATTGGATGTGGCAAGAAGATAGTCTGTTTGTTTGTGCAAACTGATGTTTCATTGTAGTCAATGCCTCAAACTGAAATGATAAATATGATTTTAAAAAATGGAAATGGGACCCAGCTCTAGTAGTTGGTTCCCATGTTTGCCATATGCTTGCTAAGCTTTGAATGAAAACAGCACGGAAATGAGCTTAGTGTGTGCTGCCTGACCCAGTTAGGGGATATATGTGTGTAGAAGCAGGTTTGTGTTATGATATTTTTGTAGCTGATCTGAAGGATGTTTGACAATCTGTATGATAGATATGATTCCTCAAAAATGTTTAGGCAGTAAGTCCTCACACGTATGGCTCTATCAGCTGTATGATGACAGCGACCAAACATTGTGAGGGAGAAAGAGCTGCTTCAGACTGTTCCTGTTTATTTCAGAGTTGTGTTAAGACATGACAGCTATTTGTGAAGAAAGATGACTTGCAAATTCACGATGCCAAATAGGTTCTCCTGTTTTTGATGGTATGAAATCCTAATGAAAGGAACACAATGAAATTTGTTGAAGAGATTAATTTTTCTGTGATATTGATTTAAAGGACAAGACAGATTTTTGTACAGTATGTAGATGACAATTATTGGATGGAAGCAAAATCTTATTTTGGCACTAATTCCTGGTTTTGAGAATATATTTTTAAAAATGAACTCTTATGAATCACTGTGAAATGGAAGCTATTTTCAAGAATGAACCAGATTGGACGTTCCTACTTCATTTCAAAGCATTTTTGGTGATTCTCAAACCAGACTATATGAAGAATTGCACAAAATTTTAAACCATTTCCAAACTGCGAACCTAATATTTATGGAGATCTATATTCTTACACAAAAATTCTAGAGTATTCTTTTTGTGTCTTCTTTTTATGTGCTGTCTAGACTACATGCATACATATATAATTCTGTGTATTTCATATTGTTCATCCTTGTTCTATAAATTCCCCATGATAGGCAATTGATATATATGTTCTACTGAAATATGCAGTATGTATTACTTAACCGTCCACATATATTTTCATAAATGTTTTCCTAAAACCAGGAAACTGAGTTCTACTCCTGCCTTAGATATGAAATCAGCTGGGTAATTTGGGCCAGTTATTTTCTCTCAGCCCAACCTAACTTCACAGGGCTGTTGTTTTGGAGAAAAAGAGAGGAAACAGGAATATTATGTACAATATGTTCATTGCCCTGGGTTATTTATAAAAATAATAAAGGCAGGTTAAAAAAATCTAAAAATAAAGTTGCTCATATAAAAATGCAGACTAAATGTTATTTTTACTGAGTAACAATCTCATTAATTTTCTTCCACTGAATTTCCGGTGGAAATTTTCCACTGCCTAGATATTTTCTTTACATATTTAACAAGACATTGTGGCACTGAATAGTAGATTACATGTAGAGCTTAGTTTTATAAAACATTAATGTTTTCTTTTTCCCCATGTAGGAGGAATGTGATTAATCTCTGACTTTTATTTCAGAAATCATTACCTGTCTTATCAAAACGCTCTTTAGTTGCCCCTATTTTTCTTGCATGTTTCTTCAAAGCAGGAACTTCTAATTCACTTTGAAATTCCACTTCAGACAAAAAAGCAGTGCCATCTATGTGAATTAAGATAATCACATAGTCCTGTTGGCTATGGCTGGAGACATGTGGAAAGCTATGGCAATTAACTTGCTTTGGAGGTGAATTATCTTCAAAAACAAAGAAATTGACAACAATAGTTATGAAATACAATAGTCATGAAATCTAGGAGCAGTTGTTGATATAAGCAGTCAACCAGATAGGGAGGTCCACGCAACTAAGAAATGTAGGGATTTTTATATCAGTAGTATTAGCTTATGCTCAGCAGTACAGTAGCAGCATTTCTTTTCATTTCCTGGTTCCATTCTGGGTAACTGCAGATTAAAAAATGGGGCCATAACTTTCATTCAAATATTTCTGTGAACCTAATTGCCTCAGCCAACACAACTTTCAATAAATTAAACTGCAAATTAGTAGTTTTCAAAGTAGATAACATGAAACAAAATAGATGGTAACAAAATTAATTCATGAATTTAAGAAAAATCTGGGATTATTATTTTAAATATCCAATTTTGGTTTTAATTATTCCCATTTTGTCTTTCCCTGATTACATTCATTAGCTAGCTCACCATATGGTCCAAGAACTACAAAATGCTCTTCCTGGATGAATTCAAGAAACAGCAGGAGATCATTTACAACAGAGGAGGACATATTGTTTTTATTTTTATTTAATTTATGTATTAATTCATCAAACAAAGCTTATAAATGAAAAAATTAAAATGTGACAGGGATGATAGGCATGCTAGTGCATTTATGCACCCCCCTTAAATATGGAATGGGTGGGGTCAACAGAAGTAGGAATTAAAACTGTGAGAATTAGTAGATGCTTTTTATTAATCTTTTTTTAATAGTTTCTGAGAGATAAAGCAAGGTGTGATGGTGACAGAATGATAATTCCCAGAAAGTATACCTAGAATGTCTGTTTCCCCCTTTACGTTTTTGTGGAAGGATTGGGAAAATAAGCCTCCTAAGTCTGCTTTTTATTTCTCTATAATAACCCATGAAAATTGTGGTGCAGTCTTAGACTGCATGAGGGCTAGGAGTAGGGGTTACCCATCTCTGGTTTAAAGGACTGAAGATACCTGAAGAAAGTTTACTGCTTCACATCATGAGACTTCAGCTGCCCAAGTAGTGAAAGGACAGACTGGGCCTCATATGGCAGCGGTTTAATTATGTCAAGGGAAGTTGCTTGCTTAAAGAATCCTCTAGTAATTTGAAACTTCACTCTGGCTCTTTAATTTTCATCAAAAAAGCTAAATGAAAGTTGCCCTTAGGAAAGGAGTTGAAAGTTGAACCACCACTGAAATTAAGAGACACTTTTTTTTAATGATAATTTCTCTAGGGCGGTGTGCTCAATCTCAGCAAATTTAAGATGTGTGGACTTCAACTCCCAGAATTCCCAGCTGGCCAGGAAATTCTGGGAGTTAAAAATTGACGTATTTTAAAAATCTCTGAAACTGAGAAACACTCCTCTGGGGAGAGTATAGCCATTGAGGTTCTCCAACAATTCTGAATTCTTTTTAATGACCTCTTTTCTTTTAAGCAGAAAAGCATGAAGGAAAAAAAGTACACACTAAGCCTCAAATTGATGCTTTTGGCTTCCAATTCCACCCCCCCCAAATGCTTGGTGAATAAAAAAGCATTCCAGCATCTAAGTCTCTTTTAAATATTTGATCCTTGAATAAGCCACACCCTTGCTGAGCATTCATTTCTCAACAATTGCAAAGAAAAAAAATTGTTACCAGGAGAACAAAATATATAGCTAGGTTTCTGCATATTCCTTTAATCCTGGTTATAGTTTTTAGCATAGCACCGAAATAAGTACGGTATGTTGTTTTCTGAAATAGGTGTTTGTATTTTGTCTCTTTTTCCATGATAGTTCCTGAAAAGAATAGAAAATGTTTAGAATTGTAGAAAACATGTGCTATCTCATGAACAAGATGAAATACAGGATTGCATAATATAGAAAGCAATAGACTGGAATTCTGTCTCCGTTTGTATGTGCGAGTGAGTATGAAGTTACCTCTGATATATTCAGATTTAGAGTTTCTACATACATTCCCTTTAGTGTCCATCAAACAATATACAAAAAATAAACGAAGCAAACAGATGTTTGAAAAAATATTTTAAAAGCCAGAGATGACAATATATTTGTGAATATCATTTAAAAAAAAACCTGTTCTACCAGAGCTGCAAATCACATGGTGGTAATCTGGTGCTCCATCAATACATAGAGTGTTGGCCAATTTTTTAAACCTCTTACTCTTTTAAAAAAAGTGTTTTATCATTTCAATATTAAAAAAGAAAATTCATGTAAAACTATCAAATATTAACAACTATTATATTTTAATTACTGAAGAAATAACAATGATTCCTCTATTACCACTGTAATTCAGTCTTGTAATTCCCAAGGTTCTGAGACCAATTCTCACTTCTAATCTGTTGAACATCAAACATGATATTCAAGCAGAATTTAGTAATTTCCTCTTGAGATAAATTAAACTATGACTTCTTAACTGTATCATCTCTACAGCTCCTGAAGTTCTGGAAACCCACAGCATCTGGAAATGTAATTGATTGGTGAAGGAATTTAATTTTCTTTTCTAATTTATAGATATGTATATTTCTGGCTATCTGAAAGACCTCTTGAATCTGAACCTGCTTCCTTTATGAACCTTCTTTATTTATAGGAGTTTAATATAACTTTAGTATGAGTAGGAATGCTGTATGTGTTGATGGGAGTAATGCAGCAAAGGAAGACTTATTCAGTAGATTCTTGATAAAAATGTGTGTAGTACGATATTTGATATTTTCTGCTAGGAAGCTCTTGCTTGGGTTGAAACACTTATAATTACTAACAGCTGATTTTGTGTTTTTATGTGTATATTGCCTGCATGTGTAATATACATCCATATGAGAGGAAGTGTATTTAAACAGAACAGAAACATTCGAGTCTGCTATAATTCAAAGCAACGTCTTCCTAGGCTTTCTCATATGCTGGAGCCAATGTTATGGTGGAGGAAATAGAGCAAGAGAGATGAGGAGATAATTGCTTATGAACAAGAAAGAAGAATCAGACCAAAAGAGCTAAAGGCCTCTTTCCACAAAATTAAAATGTTGGGCTGCTATATATTGAATAGTATTTTAGAATGACCTACAGACTGGTGTGCAGGGCAGTGTTGCAGGAAAAGTACAATATCGTCTTGCATTTGTTGTCTCTTCCTGAGTTACCAGTCAACATCTGCTTGTTTATATAGTGGAGGACACAAGATAAGGTCAGCCTGGAATGCATATGACAATTTATTTTGGCTGCCCCAGCTCAATTAATTTTCCTGGTTTATATCCACACGAGAAGCCAGGTCAGGGCAACTTGATGTATTCAGTAAGAAGGTAAGCACCCTTGTATTTCCATAAATTGCTTTCAAGCATTGTCTCAGCTTCTGATTGCATATACGGTAAATATACAAGGAACTATTTTATTCACCAGGAGATTCCCTCCTCAGGAGTTCTGCCAGTGAAATAAAACACTTTTTTTTTTGCCACTGAACTCTTTTAAGTTGATCTGATATGCTGGAAAATCTCTTTTGAGGGTAAACACTGCCACCCCTCTACATTTTATGGAGTCTACTGAAGTTTGTAGCTTGGTCTCTGGTGCTACAATAAAACAGGGAGCAGATCAGAGCTACCTCCCTATGCTTACTTTTCAGATGGAAACAGCTGACGCTTTCTGCTTCCTAGTTCTTAGATCACAGAACTAGTGGATTTATCTGTGCAAGGAAGATCAATGGTCCATTGGGCCTGCTGAAAACAATCCCTGAAGAATGGAGTTGTGGTGCAACTATGGACATATGCAGCACATTACCAGAAATTAATAAAAAAAACCTCTAACAGCAATAAAGAAAAACGCATTATTCAATCAACTCTTTATAGACCAGCGTAAAGTATATGCATCACCTGGCTCTCAATTAGTTTCTTTTTTCTTTTTAAATACTTTATTACATTTTAAACATTAAAAAAAAGAAAACATACATTTTCATTTTCTCGGCTGTTTAACATCGGCTACACCTCTTCTTAACTTCTTTTCCACAGTCTCATTTGGATGTAAATGTAAATGTAAATGTATAGATATAAATATGTATATATGTATATTAATGTGGTTACAAATGAGACAGTTGTTTTTTTCTCATGACCAAATATACACACTTCCTCAGTCTTGTACATTTAATTTTGAATCCCCTTATTTTGGCTTTCTCTGTACCCATTCCAGTTTTCTTAAAATATGATACTCAGGATCTGGATATAATATTCAGTTGGATTTTGACCGATACTAATTATTACTTCTTGTGGTAGTCCCTGACTTACATCATTTCATTTAGTGATTGTTTGAAGTTGCAACGGCATTGAAAAAAATACTTATGACCATTTTTCACACTTATGATGAATGCACCATCACTGTGGTCATGTGATCAAAATTCAGACACTTGGCAACTGGCTCATATTTATGACAGTTGTAGGCCATGCAATCAGCTTTTGCGACCTTCTGACAAGCAAAGTGTTAACTCTCAGAATGACTCTAGCTGAAGCTATATTCTTCTTGTTTCGTTTCTTAGTTGCCGTACTTATGGGGGAGAGGGGGGCTTATGGGATGTAGAATGCTTTCCTCCAATGTGCTAGACATAACAACGATAAGGCTCCTGAGAACCAAGGCCAGATCAATGTGCCCTAACAATGGCAGGAGAGAGTGTTGAGAAGTTCACCACCTGCTTGGTTGGCTAACATGACCTGTGACTACAAGGGGGGTGAACAGTATCTATCCTTTAATTATACCGAAAACACGGGAATTATTCAATGTTGGTTTCACATTTGACCATGCCAATATGATGTACCCAATAACAAGGATTTTTGAGAAAACCAAGGCCTCAGAGAATTGAATTGGTTGGGAGCATTACTTGGAACTATGACACAAAGTCAATGGGGGAGCCAGATTCACTTAACAACCACGTTACTAACAACATCTCTAATAATTCACTTAACAACTGTGGCAGGAAAGGTCGCATAATGGGGCAAGACTGGTTTAATTTAAGAGAGTCAAAGCAAATACAGCTACGCTGGACCGCAAAAAAATCAACAAGTAGCTCTAGCAGCAGGATAGTCTCCTAAGCAAGATTTTACTGAATGGTTATCTTTGTATCCAATCTTAGATCAATTCCTGAGGGTATTCTATTTTGAATGTATAATTTTAACATCTCATTTTACAGAAATACAGCCATAGACCATTTTCCTTTGAAATTATTATCAAAGACATCCAGCTGATTATCTTCAAAATGTTTTCCAATCTTACAGAATATTCATACTCCAGAAAGTTATCTTCATTCCCTTCCAAGATAAGTTAACTTTATCTATGAATAAAGATTACCGTAATTCCTTTTTTTTAAAATAGTGTTACAAAAGTCAACATGCTAGTAAAGAATGATGGCAGAACAGTCTCTTTTCTTCCATTAAAGTTTAAGGACTTTTTAATGTTTCCTTATCAAAAAACATACAGGTGAGAAATTTGAGAATGTGCTTGGTTTAATCAGATTTTGTTGAGAAAGCATAGTAATTACGGTAGTTCTTATACAATACTAATCTATATACCAGGGTTGGAGCCTGCCAAGCAGTCTTGTGTCTACTGGTATTTTCTTAAAATTCACATTGCCATGTCCAGGAAAGATATGTTGCTACTACTGCCCCAAAAACACACTGCCAAGCACCTCCAATTCCTCCATGTCTCACTAAACCAGCAGCTCCAGTACTGTTTCCACTTTACCAGCTAGATAAAAAAATTTTTTGCAGCTCACAAATATTTTAAAACTCATCAATGTGCCCATTTCCCTTTATAAGTTGTACAGGCCTGCTATAGACCATAATTTCCTAACCACATAACCTAGCAAAACAAAACCAAGTAAGCCATATGATGGCTTAGCATGATGAACCTAGCCAATATCAGCAACCACACCATCACTGCTAACATAGATTGTATTAACTTTAGACTGCAGGTTTGTTTTCCGCTATCAACTCTTTATTTCAATACAGAGCTACAGAAATGATATTGAGATAAAGACACTGTATAATATATGAACATATAAAAACAACTACAGTAGCCCTCAACTTACAACCACGACTGAGATCAAAAGTTATGTTGCTACGTGAGACATTTATTAGGGAATTTTGCCCCATTTTACCACAGTTGTTAAATGAATCACTGCAGCTGTTAAGTTAGTGACACTTAAGTGAATCGGTTGTTAAGTGAATCTGGTTTCTCCGTTGATTTTGCTTGTCAGAAGGTTTCAAAAGGTGATGACAAGATCCAGGGACACTGCAGCCATCATAAATATGAGCCAATTGACAACCATTTGAGTTTTGATCATGTGACCATGGAAATACTGCAACAGTCGTAAGTATGAAAAATGGACATAAGTCACTTTTTTCAGTGCTGTTGTAACTTTGAATGGTCACTAAATGAACTGTTGTAAATTGAGGACTATGTGTACTGATTTGTGTTAATATAAAGCATTAATGGATTTCTCTTTTGCATTAGGTACTAAAATCAACACTAAAATGTAATGCGAACAGTAAGAGAATAAAGAGAATTTCATATTAGAAGGTGCAAAGTAATTATAAGGTTAAAAATTAAGGCTAAGCTTGCAACACAGATATAACATGGTGCAATAAATATAGATGAATCTGGATCAAAATAAATTCAAATGAGGTTTATTAGATGAATTAGAATCAGTTAACATATGGCAGAGGTGGGTTCCTACCAGTTCGGACCGGTTCTACCAAGTAGGTAGTAGGCTGTTGGTGACGTCACGGAGCCGGTTCTGTTGCTCCGTGGGCTCCGACATTTTTTGGGGGGAATTTTCTTTTTTGAAAAAAAATATTTTGTTTTTGAAAAAAAAAATTGGGGGGATTTTTTTTCCTTCTGCGCATGCACAGAAACCGAGTTTCCGGCACTGTGCATGCGTCACCATCCTGTTTTCGGCCTTTTTTTGTTGTTGTTGAAAAAAACATTTTAAAAAAAATTTCTGGTTTTTTTTCTTCTGCACATGCGCAGAAGTCGAATTTCCAGCACATGCGTCGCCATCTTATTTTTGGCCTTTTTAAAAAAAATTCAGGGCTTTTTTTATTGCGCATGCATGCGCGCACAGGGTGCGCACACGCACACACAAGGTGTGCCCATGCAGCACTGGAGGCAGCAAACCGCCAGCAAGGTAAATTTAGAACCCACTCCTGACATATGGTTTTATACATTCCGCTAAGCCATAAGCCATCACATAACTGTATTCATACAATGCTTGCTAAGACAAATTTATGCAAACTGTGTTTTGACTTTGTGCATGTAAAATGAACTAATAATTTTCATGCTAGTCCTACTTCATATGATTGTAAGCCAAACATTTTGAATGCTACACAGCTGTTTTTTTAAATAATGTGTGTGGTTGTGGATGCATATAGTGGCAATTGCTAATTTGGAGAAACAAATTGGAAAATAATCATGAAAACAGAAATGATTACAATACAACAAAAAATTGATTGAATGAATGGTTTGCAAGAAATGAGGATCACAATTCACTGAATCAGAATGAATGCCAAAGTAGCCATAGAAAAAAATGCTACTGTAAATGATTTAAGTTCAATTTAGATAACCTATGATGAGGTTTTATCAGATACCTGTACTATTTGTTGAGTCAAATTGCAGAGAACATGCTACTGGAAGTGATTTAAGTTTAGCCAAATCACCACAAGGTGGCAGCTATAATTTTGTACTGTATTACTAGTCACTGCTCTTTAAACCTTATTGTTATTCTTATTGTTGATAAATACTTGAATAAAATCATCAATTACTTCAAGAAAATAAATTTTATTTTGTAAATGACATTGTTATACAAATTATTATTCTTATAGTTTTACTATATTTGAAGACTACATTTCTTATAGGATAAGGTTTTGCAGAGCTGCAACTACAGTACTGAATCTGAGGCATGGAACACGGACATGAGGGAGATTTATATATAGGTACACACACAGAGAGAAGTTAAAGATGTGTGCATTGGTTGAGATTTGCAAAAAAGAAAAGCAAAATGTAAACAGTGATAATTATGATAAGTTATAAAACAACTGAGTCTCAAGTACTGTACAAAAACAGAATTTAATTAAGACAGATTAAATGCAAATGCTTAGTCATATACCGTACTTGCCAGCGTTCCAGATTCTGAGTTATTGCTATTCCATCAAACATCTCTTAATGTGACTTAGCTAGCAGTCATGGGACTCCTTGAGAATTCTAAAGGATGCTTAAATCTTAATAACATCAAATTTTAAAAGATTACTCTCCTGGGGTCTGAGGCCCATATCAATTTATCTTCAAATTATTCCCTGAGAAAGAGTATCTTCCTCCATTTTCAATGCAAACCATGAATCAGGTTTCTCCTAATATCAAAAGGTTAGATCAGTAAGTTAATTCAAAGCGTAATACTATAATGGCAATATATTTCTTAATATCTCAGACAAATAAAGAAGAAATGTGAACTGTTCCACGAAATATTTTTGGGTCTTTGCTTATTTATGATCTTCCAATTTATCCAGTTTCTACTGATTCAACCCAAAAAAAAATGGGTGAGGAATTCTGGGAGTTGAAGTCCATACATTTTTAGGTTGCCAAGTCTGAAAAATTACTACACTAGAGGCAAAAATGGTTTTTTCCCCTGCTTCTTGCTTTACTAAAACTTCTAGAAGTAGTGATTCTGCAAGAATCACACCATATATAGGAAACCCAAAGTAATCATTCAAGAATACAAGATCATACACATGCTTATTTCAATCAATAATAACAATAATACAATATATGGCAGAATATATAATTATACTCAACAATGAACTAAAGGGCCACTATCAATGAGCTGTTGGACAGCATTACTTGGTCTGTTGTGTGGATGCTTGTG
>JANHFT010000809.1:60642-72760 GCA_032467955.1 Pseudoxenodon macrops | reverse complement strand
TCTTTCTTTCTTCATTTATTAATGAAATGTATTGGCCACCCATGTCATATTCAATGACGTTTTAAAGACATTTAAACATTAAAGGCCATAAAATCAATACAAATTTAGAATTGATGAATTTAGAATTAATATTGTAAAAAGATAAATAAATTCGGGTAATCTCGATTTACAATCATTCATTTAGTTACAGTAACACTGAAAAAAGGGACTTAGAACTGTTTTTCTATTGCTAAGCTAGACGGTTTTTAAGTGAGCTTTGCGCCGTTTTATGACCTTCATTGCCACAATGGTTCGGATGGTTATTAAACGAACGGTTATAAGGCGAGGACTCCCTGCAACTTGTCATGAAAAGGTTGCATTCAGGTTTCCCATTTGATGGGAAGTGTGAATAATCCTCTTTTTCTCCTCTTCTCTTTCAGGTGGAATTCACTCATGATCAAATTGAAGGTAAGATGCGGTTTTGTTTTCTTTTGTTTTCTTTTTCCACCCGTAATTAAGAGATTTTTGGCCCGCAAGAAGAAAAAGGTTAGCCACCATTGCTATATTCCATTCCATTCCATTCCATTAATTTAGTTCTATTCTATTCTATTCTATTCTATTCCATTCCACATTTTCTATTCTATTCTATTCTATTCTATTCTATTCTATTCTATTCTATGCTATGCCATCCCATCCCATCCCATTCTCTGGAGTGGCATCCTTCATAAGCTACCTTTCACCACAAGACACTTCCAGAGAGCAGGGATTACAACTCTCTTCATTCCCATGTGTACGATGATGCGAGACGTTTGGAGGACACCAGGAGGGGAGGGGCAAGCCAATTGGAAGATGAACCAAGGCTGAGAGTATTTGGTGAGTAGCATCACAACCGTATCCAGATGGGATTCCCTGGAGAAGCTGGGCCATCTGTGGCTGGGCTGCTGAAATTCCATAAATACAGGATCTCTTCCTGTGGATTTCCTTCCTGTCTTGCTTCTATGATAGCATTCATCCGCTTTCGACGTGAAGGGTGGCGGTTCTTTCATTCGAGGATAGTCCTTGCGAAAATATGACATTGCATCATCTAAGATGTCCTCCTGGCTTCCTCCTACAGCAGGTTCTCCTGAATATAATAAATAAGCTTGTGAGGGGAAGGGTTCTCATGTGGTTCTTCTTTATTGGGTAGGAGCATTTGTGTTGGGAATCTCTCCTTTGCAGCCAACAGTGTTGAAGTCCCTTGATCTGTAATCTCTTCATTCCAGAAGCCCTGGAGATCTTCTTTAGATCTTTCCTTAGCGATCTCAATGAGAGGTGGAGTTCTTTTTCGTCCTCCCTTCTTCCCTCAACTCTCCAGCCAAGTCTTTAAAACTTAAAGGTGATTTATATTCTTTAAATCCAGGGTAACTTAAACATTCCTATGTATAGTCTAATAGCAATAGCACTTAGACTTATATACCACTTCACAGTTCTTTTGCAGCCCTCTCTAAGCGGTTTACAGAGTCAGCCTATGGCCCGCAACAATCTGGGTCCTCATTTTACCCACCTTGGAAGGATGGAAGGCTGAATCAAACTTCAGCCGGTCAGGATCGAACTGCTGGCAGTAGGCAGAATTAGCCTGCAGTACTGCATTCTAACCACTGCGCCACCATCGCTCTTATAGTATTTATTTCCTTGGTTCAATTTCTGAGTGTTTCTCCGTGTCATATAATATACCAGTATGTGGGTATAGGCATAATTTTATATTTATTTAGTTAGTTAGTTTGTCATGTTTATGTAGTGCATATTGTAGGTGGAGACTCTTTGAGAGCTGTTTGCAACGAAATTTCATTTTATTTTTATTTTTTATTTTTTATTAAAATACTTTATTACATTTTAAACATTTAAAAAATAAGACAACATACATTTTCATTTTCTCGGCTGTTTAACATCGGCTACACCTCTTCTTAACTTCTTTTCCACAGTCTCATTTGTAACCACATTAATATACATATATACATATTTACATGGATACATTTACATCCATTTATTTTGTCTTAATTAACAAAAGAACTACAAGACAGGGAGGATACAGAATACTATAAAATTTGGAACAATTGGTATAAATGGTTGGAAGAAAAAAGTAAAATAAACAGATGATTGAAGACAAAGTCAATTAGTTTCATTATACTTCTTAAGATTGGAGTCAACAAACAGTTTAACAGCACTTGCAGAGGGGTGAAATGGGTCAGAGGAATAAAAACAGTGTTGCAGCATTGGGACAAAAACCTTTCCCTGTTTTTATATGAGTTCCAATGTTGCAAAGGGCCAGGGCTTCACCGTGATGCCACCATGGTGCTTTTATTATTTTGAGAAAAGCATCAGGATCATGTAGATGCTGCAAAAAGAGTTTTCTTAACTTTTCGTTGCCTTCTTGATGCAGTGCAGTGATGCACTGCTTCTTGCAGTGAAGGTATGGTAATTATGCTATTTCTGTGGGTTGTAAATGGCCAAGTGACATCATCACTATTTTATAAACTGACACCCCGCCCCCATTATTTGTAGTTTGGGGAAACTTCATGGTTCTCATTTAAAGTGCCTGACTCAACTCTGGCTTCTTCAGTTAAAGTTTAATTGATTCCTTGCCTACATGATGTGACTCAGTGACAACCCCATTGAGAAAGAATGAACTTCCAGTTGTTTTGACGCTTTTATCACAAGCTTTAAAAAGACAAATCAATATTCTATCTTCTTTGACTCATGCATGTGAGTGAAGAAAGTAAGTTTGAAAAAGATGCAAACACATCTAGTCTTGATCTTTCAACTTTACCTCCATGGCCAAAATTAAGCATGAAGATAAATATGATCAACATAAAGTAGTGGCAGGGCAGAAAATTATTGCTGTAGTGCTGTTTTAAAGAATTAGTTATAAGTTCCTTGGATCAAAAACCAACAAAAAATAATTTCTTTTAAAAATAACTAGATCTCACCAAATAGGCCTATTAATAGTATTTGATGAATGCCATGTGCCCATATATCTTTTGAAATCATACAAACCCCTTCAATATTATGCAAAACGTCATACAATTCCCTTCAAGTTGATGTTTGAGGGTTATCAGTTACAATGTATAAAAATAATTTAGACATGTTACTCTAAATTATATCAAAACTTTTCTAGATAGTATGGAAAGGATAATCAAATTGGCACATACTGTATTACCAGTGTATGATATCAATGCTATGTGAAGAAAAACAGTTACTAATTTCAGTGGGAAGTTTCTGAGGAAACTGAAAAAAAACCATCCAGCACTTTTTGGTCATCTGTTTGATCATTACTTTACAGTATTGTCCATTTTCCTCATAACTTTACAGTATTTTCCATTTTCCTCATAACTTACAAACCACTGAATCTCACATTCTTTCCCCCCGTTAGTTCAAAGTTCAAAGCCTTTATTGTAATTGTACATCTTGTATACAATGAAATTAGTTTAGCTCAGGGGTGCAGTCCATACAAGAATACAAGACAACATGAATAATATATATATTATTATATAATATATACATATACATATACATTACATATACATACGCATATATACATACACATACATACATACATACATACATACATGTATGTATGTATGTATGTGTATGTATATATGTGTATGTATATATGTATGTTATTTTAAATGATGGATTGAAGTTTGGCCTGATAAGGTGATACTCTGTTCCTAAGGTTAAACTGAATTTAAGAACACTGTATGCAGATTAGTCAATTTATAAAGTTTACATCATTACTGTATTACTCCAAGCTGATTTATTTTAATTTTAGTTTTTTAAAATCTCCATTTATATTAATTTATAGCTTTCCCAAATATGTTTGCAACTTTTTCTAACATGCACAGGTTTTTATTAATTTTTAAAGAAATCCTTTTGAAAAAAAACATACAAGTTTCTCTGCTATTTTTAAAGCCATAGACATTTCAGATGGAAAAAATTTCATGCTCATTTCTAGAAGCCTCTTTTAAAAAGGTAGTGATCCCCTTTTGTCTGAAAATTTTGCAACCATATGTTCTATTTATGGAGAGATCCTTTGCAAGCAGATGGCATTTGTATAGATTTTTGACAGGAAAGCGACAGGTGCAGGCTGATTTCCCCCCCAGAAATTTTGAGTGTGGTGTGGCAATCTGTTTTCACAGATCTTGCCAATCAGCTGCCTCAGAAATCTGTGACTATATAGATATATTTAATTCCTGAAATCAAGAGTTGAACTTCTTTTCCATTCTTTTTTCACTTTTCTCAATGCAGGTACCATTGTTAATATATTTGCTCTTAGATTTTTATCCCACCTCTCTTCCAGAGAGCATATCTAGTGATTCCTTTTCGAATTGGTCTGTACAATGCCCTACCCCAGTGTCTTAACCACTGTACCATATTCTCTCTCTCTTTTTCATTCAGAAGGCAGTGACTGAATCTAGCACTCCTATGTTTGACTGTAGATGATAGTCAAACACCTCGTCCTTCTCTTTCTCCCTTTATTCAGAAACATGGCGACAGAACAATCAAGTAATGGATTCAAAATCAATGTCAAATTTCATCATCCTTGTCAGAATTACCTAACTAGGCCTTAATATCAGCATGGTAAACCTCAAAATAACAATGCTGTATGTCAACTAAACGAATACTATTTGTTTTTAAAAGTATTCTTTTATTACAAACAGTAGATGAAAGTTTCTGCTCCTAAATGTGGGATGTGAAAAGAATATTTGAAAGGTAATATTTCCTCTGAAACAGGACAGATCTGTTTCATTCTAGAAGATGTAGGCAGTCTGGTTGTCATCATATGTGCTGAATTTCGATTCTTAAAAGACCCAGCCAGCAATCAGTGGTTGGGAAGTTTGTAACTGTGGTCAAAAACATCTGGGAACACCAGGTTGCCTATATCAAAACTATCCAGAGACTGAAATGAACAATTGGATAAAAAGAAAATTAAACATGATTTAAGCCAAACTTCCTCACTGCATTCTACAGTAAGCACATATTTATTCTTTCCCATTGTTATCTTGAATTAGAAAATTACATTTGTAACTTATTTTTATAGGGAACCTATGGTGATTCACAGTAATGTGCCTTCTGAACGTCTTCCCATATCAATGGACTACCTGTTGTGGAAGTGAGCTGTGGTTGGAGAACCTGACAGTGGAGGTAACAGTAGACAACATCACCTTGAATAATGTTGGTTGTCTGGAGCTGCCATTTAAATTTCCTATAATACTGATGGAGAAATGAGCTAAACAGTGAATGGAAGTAACTAGATTGAGGAAACCAGTTGCTAATTTAAAAATGTTTTTTTTAAATAAATAAATGCTAAAGATATGGAAATAAGCTATGTGCATATTGGTTTGCAATTATTATAATATATATGCTATGGCAAACAATTCTTATGAGAACTTTTTCTACGTACGTTTTACCTGTACCCACATTATTTGATTCCCATTAATTTTCTGTGCACCTTTCCAACTGCATATATTCATCTTTAAAAAAAAAAAAGTTAAATTAGTATTATTAAATTCAGGAAAATAGGAATTTTCATTTTATTTTGTTTCACATGCTGATTTGAGAAATATGAATAGGATGACTTCCCATTCAAATGCTATCTAAATATCTCCCACTTTTCAGGAAGAGAAAACCAGCAGAGGGCACTCTTAAACCTTCTTTAAAATATAATATAAAAAGCACAAGATACCAATGACTGGAAAAATTCACCTGATTTAAAAAAAATAATCATTCCCGATGTCTGAGATTAATGCAAAAGGAATGTACAAAGCAATCTGGGGTTTTAAAAAGTAATGAAGTCTTAGTTTAGCATCCTTATTCTCTCCTTCTCGTTTCACAGCATGCTAGGAGTACATATTCAATTGGGGCAAAGTCAAAAATCTTAAATAAGCTTTAAAATGTTAAAACAAACCCTTAGTTCTAACACCATCACTGTTACTACTACTGTCAAGCAGGGAATGGATTTCCCCATTATATAACACCTGATGATTCCAATCTCTCTGGAAACAATATGGAGAAGAATGCTGCAAAATCTAAACTTTTGATGCTAAATTTTGTATTCTTAGAAGGGAATATTTGTAGCTCAGGGTTGAACTGTTCTCTGACCTTGGTGGTTTTCTTGCAGATATTCCATTACCGAACAACATCGGTGCTAGAAGGGAGTGGGGTTTGCTCTTATTTTTATATATTAGTGGCTTGCCCCTTCAAACAAGCTAGCAATCAAGGTACTACCAAGACCTCTCCCATAAACCTGACAGGCCAAGCCATCCAAAACTGTTCTGTGTGGATGACAGCATGCTGTATAACAAAACAATTGGTTAAAAAGCTGCCCATCAGTTTGTTAAAACGTGGTTCTTATAAGACACGAAAAGGAGAGGGGGTTCAAGATAATTTGAAAACATGACTTTGTATTCAAATTTCCTTTAAGAGGTAACAAAGGCTGCTAAATATTCATGAACTTCCTTCATGCAAATTAGATTCAAAGTCTCTCTGGGATCCATCTTGGCAAAACTATGTCCTTTATGCAATCATTCTAAGAGACTGGAATGAAACAGGGTAAGAAACATTAATGGTTACAGATTTTCAGAGCCTGTAATCATGAATGATCTATACGGAGCCATCTTTCTTTCTAAAAATGATCAAAGCACTGTCTGGGATGGATGAAGCTGTTTGGAAACTTGTTATTTATCCATTTCTTTAGCTTACTCTATTCTCTTTCTGGCATATTAGCGTAGTAGCACCTTTCAAGAATCTGAGCCACAGGAATAAGGATTATTGTATAATCACAGAATGTCAGCCTTCTGAGTTAACGCAGACAAGAAGCACAACCTTGGGTTCTAACACTACATTTATTGTAAGGTTACAATAACAGAATCTTGCAAGTCTGGATTTTTTTCTTCTCCTTTACTTTTACTTTACAGAGAACTAGGACGATACCTATCACAACCCTTCTGCTTCTGTGGGCTGAGATACCATTTGCATGACAGCTGCCTAGTCTGCAATTCTTCCTTCTTTCTCCCAAGGTCATTCCTACATACTATGACACAGAATGGGGAAGGGAGGGAAGAAAAGTTTTGCCCTTTCCACCTCCCAAACACATTCAGCACAATCAGCATGCTTCTCAGTCTCAAATTGTGAACATGAACTTAGTATTTTCCCCAAACTGTTGGAAATCGGTACAAGCAAGTCAAAATTGCAATGCCTCTTGCAGAATCTGAGTTAGATGCAGTGATAGCTTGACATATTCAAAAGGCAGAGGATCTTACTCTTTCACTGTTTTTTTTTACTTTATCCTGACTTAATCTTCGTTTTCTAAAGGTGATCCAGGAAAAATAATACTTTTCTTTTCAGCATTAACAGCACAACACTCTAGAACTTCACCTTGTCCTATTGATTCACTATTTTCCTAACACACATACTGTACATCTCTAGGTTAGCCATTAAAAAAGGGAGAAATAACAAGGAGAACACAACCAAAGAAAAAGGACAGAGATGAGTGTTTTTAAACAGGTAAATTATTTCCAGCTTAAAATAATAACAATAATATGTCACCATACTAATTTTCTACTTTACACACATGCAAGGACAATTTACTCTATATTTCCCAAAAATGCATCTACATGTAAATATGTGATTTTAGATGGTTTTACTAATAAAAAGAGAAAGATAAAAAGAAAGATTTGTAAAGAAAATGTTTGGAAGTTTGCTTTATGTGTTTGCCACACCCACTTCTTTTTAGACTTTTTAAAGTATTATGTCTGAACACAGTCAGACTCCCTGAAGGTGAACCGAGTCAGTCTCATATCTGTATTTACTCTTGCTGCCTCCAAATCTTGTCTCAAAAGATGCAAGGAAAGTAGGGCAACCATATTTGGGCTGCAAAAGTCTAGGTGATGATGAAAGAGATACAAAAAGATGTAATATTTTGCTAGTGGTCATCTGGATATTTATAGCCCAAGTGTGGTAGTGCTATAAGAGAGAAAGCAGGGGTAAAACTGAAGCAGGACAGACCAAAATGTGGACAAGGTCTGAGTCCACCAGAGGAAGGCAAACATTAGTGTATGTAGGTCAAATGTAGAGTAATTGACATATTCCAGATGGCTGGGTGTCTTGCACTTTGGTCTCAGCCTATCAAAGAGGGATGGATTCTATTCATAAGAAGCTTTGACTGATGTTACAGTATTTCATTTTTGCCTATTCTGCCTATAGACATTTATCACTTTTTTCTTCTGGAAAATAATTCAAAGGCAAGATGACTTGTCTTTATTTTTCATGGCATGAGTTCTATAGTCTTTTGCATGGGTATACGGTACCTGCCAGTAGGTTATACACGTGTCTAAATTATATGCTAAATAAAACAAGATATAAAAACTTCAGGTTACACATGGTATTACTTTGTCTTTGATGTTTTAATCCAAACTAAAATAGTCAAACTAACATGCTCATTTGATTTTACCTTTTGGGTTTAAAAAATCATAGAGGATGACAGTTTATGGATTTTGTCCTCTGGATGGCAGTAACTCTTGCTTAAATGCTTGTGACCCAGAACTGTAATATTTTTCACAAGGGATTTCCTTTACCTTGTCAGTTTAATGTCCTAAAGAAATATTTCATTTCATTAATTCCTGACTTTGTAATCCAAATCTGAAAGCTAAGTACATGCACAGAATTTAATATATAACATTAAATGATGAGAACATTAAAGTGCCTTTAAAAGAATAACCAGATAAGAAGAAATGATTGTTGGTACCCTTATACTGTATCTGATTCAATACTTTTATTTATTATAAACAGGGCATGTAGTATGTCCTGAGATAATGAAACAATGAAGATATATATAAAACTAATAAATAATATTTGAAATTTAAATATCTATTTTTAAAACATACTTTCACTGGGATTCTATTTTTCAATAGATTATTACATTCAAGGCATTTAGTTACACCAAATTACATTAATTTTACAAATTACAAATTACATAACATTAAAATGCTCTGTAGAAATCTATGGTCTATTGAGTTTAATTGCAATATTTTGAAACTAAAGGAAAGCAGTATGGAAAAGGTGCATCTCATAAAATGTATGCTATCATTCCAGCTTGGAATATCTACCAAAGCTAATCTGTTCTTTAAAATTTCTAATCCATACATTTTAAAGTAGAACATACTCCAAATATTTAATATTTTGACTTGGTATCCAGTAGCATTTACTGTTAGTATTTGGATTTTATTTTTGGTACTATGTGAGTGATAACAAGGGACATGAATTGGTATTTGGTATCTAATTGTATTAAAAAAACAGATGATCTGGCAAATTTCATATATATGGCTATTCATTTTCTCAAAAATCTTTGTTCAACAGTTTTAATTTATACTTAATTAGGGCAGGATTAGCTAACCCCAAAGGGCGATCTAGTATTTCTTCATAGATCAAGAGTTGTATGGAAGAATTGAAATGTTTTGCTCAGTTTCTAGTACATGCTCATGGGACGTTTACCAATTCTTAATTAAGGCATTCAACTTCTTAATCATAAGAAAGTTTCTTATTATGATAGTTCTCACTGGGATGGAATATTATTCAGGCCCTTGCAGAATGTGTTTTAATCAAGGATTCACATAAGAAAGAACTTGGTTGTTTCACACAAACATTCTGCATAATGATCTCTCTCTTTCATAGAAGACATGGTCTATGAACGTGTCCCAAATGAGGATTCGAAAGATGAATTTTTTTATTTCAGCCATTCCTAGATTTCTTCTTTTGTGCTTTTAGGAATCTTTTAATGTTTTTGAATTCTTTAACATGGTGTTCAATAAAAGTGAGGGAAGGAACCTCATGCATCTTTGTGCTATAGGCCCGACCCTGATTTGCACATCTGTTATTCTCCTAACTTGGATAGTTTCAAAAATTTCTCTTGAGCAAACAATTCAATGGAGAGATCCCCAAGGATTTGTGATTATTAGCCTTTAGATGAGAGATTAGCAGTAGGGCACTCATGGGACTTTCAAATAAAACAAAATATTTTCCCTTTCAGTCTTGTGATATAATAGTGTAAAGATTGA
The DNA here is from genome assembly GCA_032467955.1 of Pseudoxenodon macrops. NCBI lineage: Eukaryota > Metazoa > Chordata > Lepidosauria > Squamata > Pseudoxenodontidae > Pseudoxenodon > Pseudoxenodon macrops. Next base: position 62,690 of record JANHFT010000809.1, on the reverse strand, counting down.
GAAATGTTGTGATCTTTCTGATGTTTGGTTAACACAGTTTGGGAAGGGGCACTTCAACCATCATACATGTTCTTTAGATGACCTTGGATCCAGGAATGATCTCTCTTCAGACTAGTATCTATCATATTCCAATACCCAAAGGTATGGATAGTTCACGAGAGTATGATATGCATCTCTTCAGAGGTTTAAATATTTAAAGAGAGCTGTAACTTTCTAGACTTTAACCTGTACTCAACTTACTTTTTAGTTTCATTACTATAATCTTACATAGGTATGGATCAATGACATCCACATTAAAAGTAATAAGAAGGCTAAGTACCATATTTTTGTACCTTTAATACAATTTAAATTCCTGAAAGAATTTTAAAATTATTATTATATAGAAAGTTAGCACCCATCCCTCTCCTAGAAGAATGAAATATTTTAGGAAATATTAAAAAGGCAGTTTATTAAATTTCCCAAAGGGAGAAACTGAGAAATTTTGTTTTTAGAGGCAGAAAGCAACCCCCACTTTCCTTAATAGCCCACAACAGATGTCAGCATTTAAGAGATAAAGAACTTATCAAAAACTAGATAGCTCTATTCATAGGCAAAGCAAATGCTGCAGGCAAAAATCCATTCAATACAGGTTATTTTGAAATTCTCTGCAGCAAAGTCTGAACAAAGGCAGATTTATAGGATTAGCCCTTACTCAAGATCCAACACAGGGCAAAGCCATTTAGCCACAATAGAATTGCCCAACCACCCTTTCAGAGCAGTCCAAACTTCAACCAAACCTGAGAGCTCAGACAAACACCTAGGATTTGTATTTTCTCTTTGCCTATAGAGCCAGCTATGACCCCTACATAACTTCTACCTGACCCGGTAGGAATCTGGCAACAGCCAATAGAATACAAATTCTTGCACAGGAACAGAAAGTTCAAGTTAAAAGCTCAAAGAAAAACCCTCCACTCTCAACTCCATGTGGTCAGCTGCCCAGAACTACAAACCCATGTGGTTCTACTTTATCATTAAACCATCTTTCCAATCAGCCTCCATGTTTCCATTGTCTTTCTCCCAGCTTGGAACTGAACCAGACGGATATTTCTTCCCACAATTATATTGTTATTGCAGGCTGAAAATCAAGAAAGGAACTTGAGGAATAGCTTCACTGATACAGAATTTCTTTTTAGGCCATGGCTGTGTCTTAGCTAACAGTTCATATTTCTAGTTCTCATATGAAAAAAATTGTCTATTATGTTATGTTAAATGTTTTGGATAAATATCCACAAACTGTAGTTGCATGCTTAAATGTATATATAAATGTGTCTATAATTCATAGCGCTCAACTTCCAGTAAACCACAAGAAATAAGCAAATACAAACTTTGCAACTCGAAAGTACATATTTACTCTTGGATGGGCCAACACTTGAATTGGGAGCCAAAATATTTAAGATTGCTCTTGTTTCCCAGGACCTGCTTGTGATGCTGAAGAGAACATTGCCAGGCATTTGAGATATCTCATTTGGGTGGAATATAGAAACTTGTTGTGGATTTAATAATGCTATAGAAGAAAGAATAATTAATGACAAAGGACTTTGGGCTGATTGTGTGTCTGGCAGAATTACTGATCCAGACAAGGACAATGCACAATCGCATCTATTATTGCAGCAAAGGGAAGTGATAGAGTCTCTGCACAACTCTGTGGTATAATATTGTTTATGATATGATGTTTATCCTTGCAGCAACTGACAGTACGGTGCATGGAAATTTACTGAATGATGGATTTGTTAGGTTTTTATTTTGCTTTCAAAAATGCTTTCCATTCAGATATGGAAATATTCAAGGTGATAATCTTAGGGCGCTTATGAAAGATGACAGTGAGCTGCAGATCGAGACAATGTATGAAAAATCTATTTGGGAGACATTAATTCTAGAGTTGGAAAGCTCTCTTGATAAGATTACTTTTCAAATGCTGTATTCAGAGCAGGAGTGAAATGTAAAATTTTTCCTACCGGTTCTGTGGGTGTGGCTTGTGGGCGTGGCTTAGTGTGGTCATGTGACTGGGG
>JANHFT010000809.1:33041-43749 GCA_032467955.1 Pseudoxenodon macrops | reverse complement strand
GGTTCTCTGAACTACTCAAAATTTCTGCTACCAGTTCTCCAGAACCTGTCAGAACCTGCTGGATTTCACCCCTGGTTCCTTGCCTTTTCTCCAACTTATTATAGAAAGATAACAAAGATTCAAAGAAAAGACAAGTATAGATTCAGTAATATCTATCTATTATGAGGAATATAGAATTAATATTAGAAAGTGGACTATTTATTTATTTATTTTTACCTAACTCCCAACCAAGGAAAAACCTAATCACAAGTAAAAATATATTTTTCAAAAAAACAAAAAAAGAGCAATTAAAAATTAAAAATGGCAAAAAATTGATAGGAACAAAAAATGGATCTACATAAAAGAGTAACAGAATAACAAAGTTGGAAGGGACTTGGAGGTCTTCTAGTCTAATCCTCTGCTCAGGCAGATGAACCAATGCCATTTCAGACAAATTGTTGTCCAATTTCTTCTTACAAACCTCCAGTGTTGGAGTACCCACAACTTTTGGAGGCATAACCTAAAGAGGTCTTCACTGACACCCGCCAAAGGCCTGGTGAACAGCCAAGTCTTCACGGACCTTCAAAGCACCAGCAAGATCTCAGGGGCAGCCTCATTCCAGAGAGCAGGTGCTACTACAAAGATCAGAGGTGGGTTCCTATTATATACTCGAAGTGGGCACAATCACTGAGGCGAGACTAGTTGTTTCTGCACTAACAACCTTTAATTCTTAACAAGTAACATCTAACAGAGCAAACGGCAACTCAAGTAAAACCCGGCAACATTCCACAGTCTGACAGCTCTTTATATAGTCCACTGTCAGGCTGCTGTCCAATCAGGAGGCTGCATTATCCCGCCTAGACGCTGAGCTCCGGCAGCCAATAGGAACGCCCTGCTCCATTGTCATGTTAGGAGAACTTCTGCCACAACTTTGGGACATAACACCCCTTGCCTCCTGAATGGCGCATGCATACTCTGCTAAGTAGGCTGGAGGGCGTCGGATTCACTCAGATCTTCTCAGAACTGGCGTGGTGGCTGAACTTGAAGGTTTTGGCTGTGTGTCCTCTGGAATTCCCAGCAACTCATCAAGTGCGTAGCTGGGAGGCGTCTTTTCCGGTGATGTGTCTGCTATGAATGGTAAGCCCACCATTCAGAATGCTTCGGTGTATGGGGTTGTTATATGAATGGACTCACAAAATCCATGTGAATTCACGACCGTGGCAGCTTTGGGGATTCCCATTCTCTAATGGGAGCAGCTGGACGGGACTATTGGCATGCCTGGCACCATAGTATGCATTCAACCATTTCCATATCAAGGCCTGGCCACCAAACGTAGCTACGACCTAGTGCCTTCATCCGGACTAGGCCCGGATGCACCTCATGTAAGGCCTGTAAGATCGGCTGCCGCAAGGCTGGAGGGACTACAACTCTGCTTCCCCATAAAAGGCAGCCCTTCTAGATGGACAGTTCATGCTGTCTATTCCTATATGGCTGGAATTTAGCGGACACTTCATTTTGGGGCCATTCCCTACATACCCAATCTAGAATCTGAGCTAGCAGGATATCGTTTGAAGTATGTCTGGCTAAGTCAGCTGCTCTCAGTGGTAACTCGAGGTCCTCGACTAATAGTACTGCTGTGACAGGAGCAGGGTCATTAACAATGAATGGAAGTGGACAGCGGCTTAGAGCATCAGCATGCCCTAAGCTTTTCCCTGGTCTATATTGTAATTGGTAGCTGTAGGCTGCCTAGAATTTGGTCCATCTAGTCATGCGTGGGGACAGGATTTGGGGAGTCTGTTTGTCCCCTGCCAACAGGCCCAAAAGAGGCTTGTGATCAGTTAGCAGCTGAAAAAGTCTACCATACAAGTAGTCATGGAATCGTTTGATTCCAGCAACTCTAGCAAGAGCTTCTTTATCAAGTTGTTTGTAGTTGCGCTTGGTCGAAGACAGCATTTGAGAAAAATATGTGATAGGGGCTTCCGTGCCATTGGGCATTATATGGCTCAGGACAGCCCCTATGCCATAAGGCGACGCATCGCATGCTAAAGATAATGGTAGATTATTTTCATATTGAAGTAGGACTGCAGAGGACGTCAGAAGCTCTTTGATTGTTTTAAAGGCATGAGCTTCTCATTCCCTCCAGATCCATGGGGATTTGGAGTCCAAAGGCCGATGGAGTGGTTCAGCTACTGAGGCTTTGTGAGGTAAAAATATAGCGTAGAAATTAAGAAGCCCCAAGAAAGCTTATAGCTCAGTTCTATTTGTAGGGATAGGTGCTTGCTTAATTGCGGCAACCTTAGAAGGCACAGGGTGAATACCTGTAGCGTCAATGAGGAATCCCAGGAATTCCACCTGACAAACTCCCAAATGACATTTTTCCTTTTTAAATTTTAATCCAGCTTTTTTGAATCTAGGACAATCCTTAATTTGTTGGTGAGGTCAGGCAGGGAGTTAGTGGAGACCAAGACATCATCGAAATAAGGGACGACGGCATCAATTCCATGGAGGAGCTGCTCCATTAGACTCTGAAAAATGCCAGGGCTCACGCTCACCCCAAATTGGAGGCGGCAGCATTCAAAAGCTCCCCGATGGGTTACGATGGTCTGGGCCATTGCTGTGGCCTCATCAACTGTTGATAGGTTTGAGCTAGGTCAAGCTTTGCAAAAATAGTGCCCTGTCCTAAGGAATACAGCAAGTGCTGTACTACCGGGGCAGGGTAGGGGTGAGCCTGGAGTGCCTTATTAATTGAACATTTATAGTCGGCACAGATACAAAGAGATCCATCTGGCTTCACGGGGATCACTATAGGGTTTTCCCATTAACATGGTCAACTGGTTCAAGGTTGTCCTGGGCAATTATCAATTTCAGCATCCAAACGTGGGCAGAGGGCAAAAGGCACTCTACAAGGCTTAAGGCAAATGGGAGCTACTTGGGGGTCTAAACTGAAGGAAATAGGGTTGCCTTTATATTTACCAAGCATGCCATCAAACACATCTGCAAATTCTGTCATGAGATGGTCGAAAATGTCACGGACGCCAGATATTGAGAGTCCTAAAGGTTTGAACCAATCCAATCCTATGAGGCTTGACAGAGTGCCATCCATGATGATAAGTTGTAGATGGCCGGAGAAGTGGGAGCTTTCAACCTGGAATGAGCCCTTTCCCAGAATGGGAATGAGGTTCCCCTGATAGTCTCTCAGCATTGTATTGCAGTATTGTAAACTATTTCTGGAGATGTCCGGAACTAATTTCTTGAGGGTGGACCAGGATATTATAGATTTAGAAGATCCAGTGTCTATTTCCGTCAGACAGGGAGCCCCTTGAATCTTGACACTGAGGTAAATTTTTTGTTTGTTAGAGCCCGTTGTGGAATGGCTGACAGCTTTGTCTAGGTGGTCTTGCTCACGGAAAATGGTAAGCAATTTTCTTGAGGCTTTTGTAGTCTATAGTTAGGACATTTGTGGAATGACTGCTCAGAAGGCTGCTCTGTCAGGGAGGCATGGCATACCTTGGCCAAATGCCCCTTTCTACCACATCGCAAACAAAATTTAAATCCCCCCCAAAAAAATAATTTAAAAAAAGATGACAGCGTCGACGGACCAGAACCTGTTCCAAGACATCACTAGTGGCTTACTACCTACTCTATAGAACCGGTCCGAATTGGTAGGAACTCACCTCTGGTCCACACAACCTCTGGTCTGTGGTTCGACACTGGACCATGGCATGCTAGAAATTGGACCATGTAAACAAGTAAAGCCCCTTCCACGGGATGCAGGCAGCATGTGAAACTATGCCCCCTCCAGTCCGCGGAAAAATGTTTCTCCACAGAACTGATCCCTGGTGCCCAAAAGTTTGGGGGCCACTGCTCTAAATAATATATTACTGGTATATATTCTTATTTTACAATAGGACATGAAGTCAATGGTCCTCTAAATTATTTTAATCAATTCTTGAATCCTGCAAGATAGCTGCAGAATAACTTTTTTGAGATTTTAACACATTTTGCAAAGTATAAATGCTTGAAAATGTCAAGGTTTTAAAGTAGAATTTGGGACATTTGCAAAAAGTTTGTTCAGTTTGGTTCAGTTTTTAACCTTGGTATGCCACTGAAACAAAAAAGCACATCAGTGTGCTTATATCTGATTTATTGTCCTCTGTAAAAAGAATGCAGGTTGCTTTAAACAGTAATTGCATCTTCTGGGATATTGCATTTATCTCATTTCATTCTTCATTTCTTCTCTGCCTAAACTAAACTGCTAAACTAAAAGGTTTCTGCTTTTTAACCCAATACTTTAATGTTATTACATGTGCTTGGCCCGCATTGGAACATTTCAGAACGAGAGTCTCTTTCTCTCTCTCTCTCTCTCTTGGTATTTCTGCAGCCTTGTGGTTCCCTCAAGTCTGCTTCTACCATCATTTTGTGTGTAGGTGGTGCCATTCTGGTTACATAAGCAACAGCATTCACCAACTAAACATCAGAATTAGAGGGAGCAATATATTCCTAAAGCCTTTAATTGTGATGTTAGTAGAGCCATTCGGGTAGCTTTTTTTTTTCAGGGATGTTTTAAAAATATTCTAAACTAATCTAAGGCCATTGTTAAATATTTCCTGTCCTTTTGAACTTTCAAATTGAATATAACAACAAGACATACATATACAGATAGGGGGCAGAATAAGAAAAGGCTCTGATAACAAGAAATTACAATGCAGTGTTGCCAAACCAGCATGTGCAATCCTATAATGAACACTGTTGTAATGTTCTTTACTGTTGCTTAACTAGAATCTATATTTTATCCATTCTGAATTGTCTGAGTGATTCATTTGGAAATGAATATTTGTGTTTCCTCTGATCTCAGCTATTCAAAGTCTTGGACAAGGTCAAATAAGGAGATTACAGAAAACATTTATGCAAGAGGAAGGTTTGCTTATAACTTAAGCTATGAATTCTAGAGGCTCTCTAAATAATGTATACTACAAAGATTCTGCTATAGTTAATCAACAAACAGTATGTGAGAAATTTCACATACTTAAAAATCAGTTTCAGTGAGATCAATGAAGAATCTCTGATTGCAGATTCTTAAAAAATGCCCACTGATTATGTATTTTGAAATATGAAATTGGGATTATGGGTATAACAGACAGTTCAAATTAAAAAAAATCATTTTCAAGAAAAGGAAATGTTCCATGTTGTCCTATCAGTTACTTGACAATCCCACTTAATATCTTTAAAGAAAAAAATATTGCCCATTCAATCTTGATTGTGAGAAAGGAATTAAACCATCCATCCATTAATTCATTGCATCCATGTTTTACAAAGCAGCATTTCAGAATGGGGGATTAGACATTAGTGCATGTTTAAAAAAAACACCTTTAAATAACAAAAGAAGGAAAGGGATTTCAAGGCCAAATCATATATTCTCTGAAGATCTATACTGATGTATGAGCACTCTAAATAAATAATTACATACACTGCACACATGTAAAAAAATAAAGGTGAAAACAGAGGATATAATGTATGACATGAACCATTTAGGCTATCTTCAAAATCATTTAGTGTTATGAAGTTTTCTAAACCATTACAATCTCATCCTTGGCACTCAGGTTCTCAAAAATTAAATATTTAAAGGTTGGGATTTGATAACTCTTTAGATTTGTCTGATTATTCTTTCAGGCATCCATTTTAAGAAGTATGTTTGTCTTACCAACCTTGGACTGTGCTGATGATCTGGCTAGTGTGCACAAGGCATGAAGACCTTGATTTCAAAAAAGGTTATTGTAACTAGAGATGTGCTACCAATCTTCCACAATTTCAATACAGAACATAAAGTGCAATCTGCCTTAATGGGCCTTTATTGCATGGATGAGCAGAGTCTGCTCATCATGTCCAATATTTCTTATTATATCTGCATACAAGTTGGAAAGATGCTTTCAAAAAGAACATACCATATTTTTTGGTGTATAATACGCACTTTCCCCCCCTAAAAGAGGCTGAAAATGTGGGTGCGTCTTATACTCTGAATGTAGCTTTTTCTAAGCTTTTTTTCAGCCCTAACATGGCGCTAGAGAGTGAAGCGATCTTTGCAGGCTTTTTTCATTACTACTTCCTCTGAAGAAGCTTACTTTCAGCTCTAAGTCTTTGCAGCCTTTTTTCATTGCTACTCCCTCCGAAGAAGCTTTTTTTAACCCTAATGAAGCGCTAACGATCTTCCCAGCTTTGCAGTGTTTTTTCATTGCTTATCTCTATCAGCTGTGCCTTAGAAGTTTTTTTTCAGCCCTAACCAGGGGGTAAAATAATGTGCTGAGGCTGACCAGACTAAGGACCATAGCTAGATGAATACCTGGTAGGCAGATTTCCCTCCCTTTTTCCCTCCCAAAAAACTAAGGTGCATACTCCGGTGTGTCTTATACTCCGAAAAATATGGTATATTGTGGGATGCTGCAAGGATAGATATCATATATCATAGATATCATATATCAGGAAGCTAATATATAGAGGTAGTCTTTGATTTACAGACACAATTAAGCCCAAAATTTCTGTTGCTAAGCGAGACCATTGTTAAGTGAATTTTGCCCCATTTTATGGCCTTTCTTACCACCATTAATTGAATCTCTGCAGTTGTTAAATTAGTAATACGGTTGTTAACAAATCTGGCATCCCCATTGATTTTGCTGGTCAGAAGGTCACAAAAGAAGATCATGTAATTCTGGGGCACTGCAGCCATCATAAATATGAGTCAGGTGCATTCATCTGCATTTTGATCACGTGACCATGGACATGTTGCAAGGTCCTAAGTGTGAAAACTGGTCACAACTTACTTTTTTCAGTGCCATTGCAATTTAAAATGGTCACTAAATGAACTGTTGTAAGTTGAGGGCTACTGCATATAGTAAACATTTCAAAAAGTAGATCTTATGTCGATATGGTCAGCCATTAGTCCTAACTTTCCTCTTGTTTTTGTTCTCTCTTATGTCTCATTTTTGTGTTGATCTCAGTAACCTAACTAGGAGTTCATTTCATTCTCAGCACTCTGACTACGAGCTCGTGTTCAGCCAGAATCTTGATCATGAGTGATTGGATGCCAGGTTAACATAGGCCAAAGTTTTACTGCTCTGCAAAAAAGGGCAGAATAGCAAAAGTAAATCCTTTCTTTTTAATGCCACCTTTTTTCACTGTTATTTCTTGGTGTCATCTTGCTTTTGATGCCCCGCAAGCAAACAAACACAGAACAGCATGACACATGTCGGCACAACTAATCCCTGTCTATAATAAAGATATTTTTTTCAGGCAGGACCAAACTGGCCAACCACCTATGCCAAACTTTGGTCATTCATGAAAAAAACCACAGATCAGAGACAGCAAAGCTTTACTCTCTACAAGGCTAAGTCAGCAACTATTTTTCCAATTCCTTTCATGGATAGGTAGGTACAGATTAGCCCATGGATCCTGCTCGCCCAGGCATCCCATCCAGGCCTATGATTAAGGGATCCTTTCCAGGAGTAACCAACATGCCAACAATTTTGCCAGCTCTCCCAGCCACTAAAAACTCCAAGGGATCAGAGGTAACAAAGCAGGCAGAAAACAATTTAAAAAAAATTGCACACATTTGAGTAGGGTGCTTTCTGTACAGATTCAGCCAATTTCTCTCTGTGTTTCTGTATTGTACAGTTTGAAAGCTGTTAATGCTATCCTTTCCTCATTTGTACTATTTCTACCCTAAAAGAGATACCTGAGCATTTTGTGTAATTAAACCCTCAAAGATAATCCAGCTGAAACTTGGTAAAGTTACAGTTTGCACCATGCTGAAAGCCAAAAACTACCTTCAGTACTTTTACTAATTGTTCATTTCATTTATCCAGAAAATAGGGCTCATCTATCGAGCTGCTTCTACCTCCCCAGAGTCAGGAGGAATTCCTTTACCTTAAATGTTATTGCCACAGCTTGTCCTTACCATGCATACATTGCATAGGAGAAGTACGGTAATTGCTGGTTTCCCCTGGCTGAGATTCAAGTGTCATTTAACTGCAGGAAAAGGAAATATATAAAAGGTGTGCTGGTAGGTGCCGGAATGATCTGGAAAATTCACCTAATCGGTTTTGCTCAATTCCCCCTCCCCAAAGGAATGTCATCCTATCTGTCTAACAACCACTAGATGGTGGTAAGCAGTTTATCTTTCTTGACTGCATTGTGATGGTTTCCTGATTTCTGCTACTACTGAATAAATGTTCTTGGAGTTTGAGTGTGTTAGGGACTTTTGTTAAGCTGTGGTGTGTTTTGAAACACCTCCATGTAATTTTTGCAAAATAATAGCAATAGCAATAGCAATAGTCCTTAGACTTATATACCATTTCATGGTGCTTTATAGCCTTCTCTAAGTGGTTTACAGAGTCAGCATATTGTCCCCAAAATTTCTGGGTCTTCATTTTACCAAACTCAGAAGGATGGAAGGTGAGTCAACCTTGAGACTCAAACTGCTGCAATCAGCAGAAGTAGCCTGTAGTACTGCATTCACTGCACTACCACTGCTCATAATGATTAATCCCTTGATTGACTAGTCTACCCATTGACCACTTAATAGCAGCAGAGATTCAGAATTAATGTACCACTTGACTGCCATCTTGTGGTTATTTGGATAAGAGCTGGATTTTGAGGAAGGGGTTTCCCTGTGTAGGCATAGATGGATAAGTAAATCAGTAAGGCCAGAGTTCTGGCATGTCTTGTAACCATAGCATAAATACAGAGGAGTACTCATTGTAACAAAAGGTCCCCAGGATCAACTATTTCATAGCATTGAACAAGTAGAAGAAGAATTCAAGAACAAGAGTAGTGTACATATAATTTCCATTTATCATATGTTTTGGATTGCACAAGCCAATGAGCACTCTTAAGACCATTGATCAACTTATATGTTAAAAACAAAAAACAAACTAAATGGCTACAGGAGAGGTGGAGAGTCCAGCAATCGAAGGAAAGATGGCAATCCCATAATAGACCTGCCAAACCAATTGGAACCAGGCAGATTGCCAATTCCAAATATAGTTTATAATCACAAATCTCTTATTCCATGTGCCTTAAATTGTCCATGTGGAATATCTTATATTGGTTTAACTAGGAAAACACTACTTTCCCATTTAACATTCAAATATGTCCATTCACATAAGTACATGAAATAAAAGTACCGGTAATATACTGATGGAAATATACTGATTGGCTTTATGCATTAATGTACTGATATATGGTTCATTCATTAATGTGTTTATTCACTATTAATGTTTTACCACCCCTGCAATTTTCCTCCTGTTCTGATAAAAAATGAAGTAGCTTCAAGCATTTGGAACTTTTTGCATTATAGACTATGGATACATTATTTTTCAGATCAAATTTTGAATCTTCAAGTGTCTCAAATCTCATAAGCCTAAAGTGTTATTATCCACTCTTTGAATTTCAATTATCCCATTCAAATTGAATCAAGGCTGATTTATACAAGCCTATGATATCCAATGTGAATTTGCCAATATTAGGAAAATGAACTGGAGAAATATATGGCACATATTCAGATTTCATTAAACATGATTAACTGCAGCTTGATAATTTTTCTAAATTGTCTCCAAGGATAAAATTGTGTATATTCCTCTTCCATTCCAGGCTGGTTTCCTCCAATTCCTGATAGGAATTCAATGATTTATAGTCTCAATAGATTAGAGAGACCCCAGATGCTTTCCAGGAATCTACAAATACATTCAGTGTGCTCCTGGAATTTAAGAGCATCTTTAATTTTACTGATTCTGATTTCTGGAAGGAAATAAGCTTCCAAGTCTAATTTGAAATGGACTCAAATCTTTTTATACATGGTGGTATATTAAATTAGAATTAACAATTAAATGTTAGCAATTAACATTTTGTAAAGCCATAATTCCAAAGAGACTAAGCCGAATTCTCATCCAACCATTTAATATATACTTGACCCTAATGATAACAGAATGTGCCTCTTCAAATTAGGGCACTGATGTTACACTTGATAAAATGACATATTAGTGCAGGTGAATAGGGACAATGACTAATGAGTTCATGACAACAGGATGCCAATTCCGAACGACATCCATAAAAGCATCACTCCCTTAGTCCTGTGATGACTGTAATAGTTTTATTAGTGCAATAATTAGAACAAGAATTTGATTTTGATCGCATTTGATAGCCCTTGTGTCTGTAAATCTGCTGCCTTCTGGGAAGAGTGATACAGATCCAGTTTGTATGTAATGTATGTAATGTATGTACGATAGTTTTAACGCTGTAAAACATGCTTCTTTTGAATGTTTTGGCTGTTGAAAATCTCATTGAGCATATTTGCATTTGCAAATACATGTGCAATGTCAAATGGATCCAGTTGCTTTCACTACTCACATAGAGGCGTTTGCATATTGCAGGTTAAGCTACAGTGCTTGCTATCATTATATCTGATTAGAAGTTTGTAACTGTAGGTAAATTTAGTCTAATCAAATTTACTTGTTCCCATCTTTTTCAACCTCTAGAATGGTGCTACCCAATTTCCCTTCTACTTTCTAAATAATCTTGCTGTTATATAGTGGCAGATTCTTTTCTCTGATGTCAGTACCAATATAAGGTTCAATCCCACCTATGTCTACAGCAGGGATTGGGAAGGTAAGAAGCATCCTCTAGTCCTTCATCTGGATAGACTACAAAATCTTGAGCTTTTTCTTTTACGGAAGTGCTT